>JACXGM010033747.1:0-12185 GCA_016801145.1 Umbra pygmaea
TGTGTGTGTGTGTGTGTGTGTGTGTGTGTGTGTGTGTGTGTGTGTGTGTGTGTGTGTGTGTGTGTGGTGTGTGTGTGTGTGTGTGTGTGTGTGTGTGTGTGTGTGTGCCTTTTATTGGGGCGAGGAGTCTAGAGTTATTATGTGGAAAAGGTCCATCAGCTGATTGGTGGATGTCCAGCACATTGGGTCAGATGAGATGACAGATACAGAAGGACTCCTAAATGGATCCCTAGTTTTTAAGAACACTGGCCAGATAAGAGGAGAAGAGGAGAGACGATAAGTGGAGAGGAGGACAGGAGAAGAGAAAGACGTCTATTAGAAACGTCAGGGACCTTCAATGTTTTTTTCTTTGTCTCTCAGAAGCCTCGTTAGGGAGACACAACCAACAGACTGGCAGACAGGCTACGTCTTTAGTGAGACCGTCAGAGGGCGTCTCAGCTGGTAGCAACGCGCCGTGAAAGTGAACGCTGAGGCCTCGCGCCAGGTGTGTCTAGATCTGATCCATCTCTGTCACTAAAACGGGAGGTGACTTACAGGAGGTTGACGTGCCAGTCTGCACGCTGGTGTCAGAACAGCTGAGGTCAACAACAAGCACACAATAAAGGACTATTTAGTGGATACAGATTAACTAAATCTCGATTAAAAAAACAGATGAACACTAGTCCTGGACTAAATAGACAAAGATTAATCCTGAACGAAATCTCAACAGGGAATCTCCTAATCTTAGAATACATCCCCTATAGAGTATGTGCTATTTGTTCACCTTGCCTGGAAGTATAAAACATAATAAATTAAGTTAATATTCCTGCTAGTTTAAATTAATATGACTGCTAGTTTAGGGGTGTAGACAGTCAGACAGACCGACAGTGAGACAGGCACACAGACATACAGAAAGTCAGACAGACAGACAGACAGGCAGGCAGTCAGACAGATCCCTCTTCGAGCAGATGAACCTCTGGTTCTGATGTCCCCTACTCTAAGAAGGTGCTGAAGGACTTCTTAGTTTTTCTCCTTTATTTTCCCAGACTTTCAAAATGTCCGTCCGCCAGGGGAGTTTGTTCCAGGTGCCCCTGGGAAGTTCGTTGGCTCTTTTGGTTCCCCTCTCCCACCCCTACACCCAAAAACCTGTCCCTCCGTCCAGTCCGGGCTGTAGTGTCTGGGGTGGGCGTTTCCAGAGCATGACAGGGGCGTGGTCAGATACAAGTAGCGGGCTGTGCAGAGGGTTGTTGCTTCCTGTTTCTCAGACCACCTGACTTCTCCTTGTAGCCAAGTCCCATCTGCTGGGACACGTCCACCAGGGCAGAGGCCACCGTCAGACCTGGAGACAACACAACGTTAGTACTGGTAAATAGAACTGGTACATTGAACTGGTACATTGAACTGGAGACAACACAACGTTAGTACTGGTAAATAGAACTGGTACACTGAACTGAAGACAACACAACGTTAGTACTGGTAAATAGAACTGGTACATTGAACTGGTACGCTGAACTGAAGACAACACAACGTTAGTACTGGTAAATAGAACTGGTACATTGAACTGGTACGCTGAACTGAAGACAACACAACGTTAGTACTGGTAAATAGAACTGGTACATTGAACTGAAGACAACACAACGTTAGTACCGGTATTAGTACTGGTACATAGAACTGGTACATTGAACTGAAGACAACACAATGTTAGTACTGGTATTAGTACTGGTACCTAGAACTGGTACATTGAACTGAAGACAACACAATGTTAGTACTGGTATTAGTACTGGTACCTAGAACTGGTACATTGAACTGAAGACAACATGACGTTAGTACTGGTATTAGTACTGGTACATAAAACTGAAGACAACACAACATTAGTACTGGTACATTGAACTGAAGACAACACAACATTAGTACTGGTACATAGAACTGAACACAACATTAGTACTGGTACATAGAACTGAAGACAACACAACATTAGTACTGGTACATAGAACTGAACACAACATTAGTACTGGTACATAGAACTGAACACAACATTAGTACTGGTACATAGAACTGAAGACACTGTCAGACCTGGAGACAACACAACGTTAGTACTGGTATTAGTACTGGTACATAGAACTGAAGACAACACAACGTTAGTACAGGTACATAGAACAGAAGGCACCGTCAGACCAGAAGACAACACAACGTTAGTACTGGTACATAGAACAGAAGGCACCGTCAGACCAGAAGACAACACAACATTAGTACTGGTACATAGAACTAAAGGCACCGTCAGACCAGAAGACAACATAACATTAGTACTGGTACATAGAACTGAAGGCACCGCCAGAACAGAAGACAACACAACGTTAGTACTGGTACAAAGAACTGAAGGCACCGTCAGACCAGAAGACAACACAACATTAGTACTGGTACATAGAACTGAAGGCACCGTCAGACCAGAAGACAACACAAAATTACACCGCATTCCAAATTGGAATTATGTGTCAAACATTAAACATTTTGTTTAATCCAACTCATGGATGTTACTGTGTCTCCGGGCTCTTTGGATAACTTAAATCAATCTTAGACACCTGTGATAATTAGTTTGACAGGTGAGCCCAAATGAAAGGCAAACTACTTAAGAAAGATTCATGGATCTTTTGGTATTTATTAATTTGAAGACTTTCTTTTGTGCCCTATATTGTGATATTTTATTGCTATTGTCGGGACAGTGAAAAAACTGCAATAAACCTTTTTGTTTATATCGTTCACCCCAAAAATACACATATTCACACATATTAATATACAGTTGTGGTCAAAAGTGCTGAGAGTCGCAAAAGTATTGGTCTCCACAAAGTTTGCTGCTTCAGTGTTCTTACATCTTTTTGTCAGTAGTCACTATGGTTTATTGAAGTATAATTAAAATCATTCCATAAGTGTCAAAGGCTTTTAACTGACAATTACATCAAGTTTTTCAAAGAGTCAAAATTTGTAATGTTGACTAGCCTGGTTAACAACAGACCCTTCTCAGTTCTGACTTAGAGTGGGTCTGGGCAAGGTTAATTCACAGCCCATTTCCAAAGGGGCGTCACCAATGGACGCCGCTCAAATGCCTCTTGGCGCAATCTGATATATTAGACTTTTGCAGAGTCGAGTCGGCAAGACGGCAACAACATCTTTTTTTTTAGATATGAAGACTTCGAGTGTTGTTCTTTGCTCGGTGTTTAACAAAAAGCAAACATTCAAATCGCTTAAAACAGACGCGTTAGCTGATTCGAACAGTGATATTACGGATGTTCCATTGCAGCAGCTATCGTTGTAATTGTCTGCTTCAACTAATGACAGTATAAAGCTGCGCTATCATCATCATATAAAGCCCGCCTCAACGGTTGTGATTGGTGCCTCAATTTGGAAAAATTTGAAATGGGCTAGAATGGGCTCTTGGCCAGACCGGCTTGCAGAGCAAATCTAAATTTGATGGAGGTCCGTCGGGGTTCCACCAGGCTAAAGGTTGACCCTTCTTTTTCAAGAACTCTGCAATCCGCGTTTGTCCGAATTTGTGGGGTTTTATTTAAACACCTGCCTCTTGATGGGACTAAGGTCTGGGGAGTTTCCTGGCCATGCACCAAAAATGTCAATGTTTTGATTCCAAATCCACTTAGTTATCACTTTTTCCTTATGGCAAGGTGCTCCATCATGCTGGAAAAGGCATTGGTCATCACCAAACTGTTCTTGGATGGTTGGTAGAGGTTTCTCTCGAAGGATGTGTTGGTACCATTCTTTATTCATGGCTGTGTTCTTAGGCAAAATTGTGAGTGAGCCCACTCCCTTGGCTGAGAAGCAACTGCACACATGAATGGTCTCAGGATGCTTTACTGTTGGCATGACAGGTCCTATGGTAGCGCTCTGTTTTCCGGATGGCTCAAACAATCGGAAAGGGGATTATCAGAGAAAATAACTTTACCCCAAGTCCTCAGCAGTCCAATCCCTGTACCTTTTGCAGAAAATCAGTCTGTCCCTGATGTTTTTCCTGCAGAGAAGTAGCTTCTCTGCTGCCCTTCTAGACACCAGGCCTTCCTCCAAAAGTCTTCCCCTCACTGTGCGTGCAGATGCACTCACACCTGCCTGCTGCCATTCCTGAGCATGCTCTGCACTGGTGGTGCTCCGATCCCGCAGCTAAATCATTTTTAGGAGATGGTCCTGGTGCTTGCTGGACTTTCTTGGGTGCCCTGACGCCTTCACAACAATTTAACCTATCACTATGAAGTTCTTGATAAATGGTTGATTTAGGTGCAATCTTACTAGCAGCAATATCCTTGACTGTGAAGCTCATTCTGTGCAAAGCAATGACGACGGCACATGTTTCCTTGCAGTTAACCATGGTTGACAGAGGAAGAACAATGACTTCAAGCATCACCCTCCTTTTAAAGCTTCCAGTCTGTTATTCTAACTCAATCAGCATGACAGAGTGATCTCCAGCCTTGTCCTCATCAACACTCTCATCTGTTTTAATGAGACAATCACTGACATGATGGCAGCTGTTCATCAGTATGTCAGGTTAGTATTTGTGATATTCTCAAAACTTTTGACCACGACTGTACACACACCTTGTGCAGACGCAAAAATTATTCACATTCAAAATCCTATTTTACTTAGCTTAACTTTTACTTGAACTGTAACTCTGAAAATAAAACTACAATGTTCCCCAAAAGGTCAAACTCTTCTCATAGTGTTGCTAGGAAATTTGTTACTAAGTAAAAGTTACTCAGTAGCCTTAGCTGGCCAGCAAAAAAACAGACAGATCCTTCAAATATCTTACCAGAAGCGAGATAGGTCCTTCAATTATCTTACCAGAAGAGAGACAAGTCCTTTAATTATCTTACCAGAAGAGACTAACAGGTTCTTCAATTATCTTACCAGAAGAGACTAACAGGTTCTTCAATTATCTTACCAGAAGAGAGACAGGTAATTCAATTATCTTACCAGAAGAGAGACAGGTAATTCAATTATCTTACCAGAAGAGACTAACATGTTCTTCAATTATCTTACCAGAAGAGAGACAGGTAATTCAATTATCTTACCAGAAGAGAGACAGGTAATTCAATTTTCTTACCAGACTGTCCAGGGGGAGGGATGCCCCCAGTGCCTCTGGGTAAGCGGACAAAGATGGAGAGGACAGCAGCCTTGTTCCCATAACACGGCTCCAGGGCGATGGGCTTAGGAACCGTCTGGAAAGGAGAGACAGACAGTGAGATGTTAGACATAGGACTGACAGACAGACAGGACATTGGATACTACATATTGGATAAAATGTGCTTTATCGTAGCACAAGTGTTGATTGCTAAAGTCAGTCTATGTCAAAGAGCATGGCAGTCTACTGATGATGATTCTGTCTGCTTACTGCAACGTCACCATGGAGACGCTGTTGTCACAATCACTTAACATGTCACCATGGAGACGCTGTTGTCACAGTCACTTAACATGTCACCATGGAGACCCTGTCAGGTTTTGGCTGAGGGAGGGTTTGAGTTTGTCAATAATACGAAGATGGAAAAATTTGGATTTGACTTTATGTGTTGTTCAAAACAGAGGGTGGAGACGAGAATGACGCCTGGGTTGTGATTATAGGGGTAAGGGGATACAACTGATGTCAATGGAGAGAAAGAAAGTGTCAGTTATATTGAGGGTGGATTTAGTACCTATGAGATACAGTTCTGTTTTATCACTGTTGAGTTTGAGGAAGTAGTGGTGCATCCATGATTTTATTTCAGAGAGACAGATTTCAATATGGGCCAGAGGAGGGTTGGTTTCAATATGGGCCAGAGGAGGGTTGGTTTCAATATGGGCCAGAGGAGGGTTGGTTTCAATATGGGCCAGAGGAGGGTTGGTTTCAATATGTGCCAGAGGTGGGTTGGTGAGGGAATTCATACTTTGCACGTGACGTCACAACTACTGGCTGGCGGGCAAGAACATCATTCTCCTAGCATCGAAACCTATTAAGCTAGGGGATATCGCCAGTTTTACCATTCGAAATTTGGTGTTTTAAGGTGAAAACGACATGCCAGATAGTAATAATAATACATACATCAATTAATTTATGCATTCATGCATGATAACTCATGTACCCTTATGGTAAAATGTAACCAGTGTGCTTATTCTATCCAACAACCGGGAGAATTTCATAGTGTTTGGTGTAAACCTGGATATTTTAGCATAGGCAGGGTGTACGTATTCAGATGAAGACTTCATCACAAGACGGAACAGATTAGCAAACGTTAGTGGGAAGCTAGCTAAATAGTAACACCTTTGCTTTGATTATGAAGGTATTCCTGTCTTTCAGCTACGACAGCGTTGTTAACCCATTCACTCTTGAAAAAAATTAGCTAGTATCCGTACTTGTGTAGGCTTTTATTTTTTTGTGCGGTGTAAATTACAGTAAGGTGAAGGATTCTCGATAGATGTAAATATCTAAACTCCAAGTCTGGTAGAGACTTTGCAAGGTTCAAAGCAATGACAGTTTCGAGTATGTTAATGTTTTCATATTATCAAATTTGGTTGATTGATTGTATTATTAGAAATCCAAGCCGCAATTCCCCTGGCTGGCCACTGTTCGTCACCATATTATCAGCGTTTCTTGCCCTCCAGGTATCCATGGTCATCACTTGACTGCAAAGTATGAATTGGTGCTGAGGTAGATCTGCTCACCATGGAGTCAATGTTGTCACCAGTACTTAATACGTCACTATGGAGACACTGTTGTCACCAGTACTTATTACGTCACCATGGAGACAATGTTGTCACCAGTACTTAATACGTCACCATGAAGACAATGTTGTCACCAGTACTTAAATACATCACCATGGAGACAATGTTGTCACCAGTACTTAATAAATCACCATGAAGACAACGTTGTCACCAGTACTTAATACGTCACCATAGAGACACCTTTGTCACCAGTTCTTAATACGTCACCAGGTCTACGTTCTATGGATTAGCTAGCCAGTCAGATCAGCGCCTGAATACATGGTCACTCAACAACAAACTGTTAGCATATGATTATAACCTTCATTGCTCTTAGTAAAGTAAGAATATAAAAAATAGACATGTTAATAGTTTATGTTTATCAATTAACAAAACGCAAAGTGAGTAAAACAGAAGAACAGCTAAATCAAATCAACATTTGTTGTGAAAACCCTTGATAAATAAATTCTTCTAGGTACACTGCTGCACAGTTTTTGAAGGGCCTCGGCAGGTAGGCTGGCCTAAACATCTTGGAGGACTGTGGATTCATGCAGCTTCATTATCATTCTTCATATAAACACAGACAGACCTGATGTGTAACGTTAACGCAAGTTAAGAGTAAAGAAAATAAACAGCTTTAATACCAGACTATACTTTACAATATAAATCAGCAATGAAGGGCAGAACGTATAGTGAATACAAACACCACTACACCTAAACACGCACAACTTAAACAATGAATGGCAGTTACAGACACAAACACAAGACCTTAACTACATGGAATGATGACAGAATGATGACAGAATGATGTCATAGCTAAAGCTGTCTGGTTGGTGACATAACAAACAGAAAAATATGGAACGATGGGAACGAGTCCGAAACACTAAACAGAGCCTGTCTCACTCAGGATGGGTCTAAACTAGAATATGTGGACACCTACAAATACCCAGGTGTCTGGTTAGACAGCTCACTTTCATTTCAGACCCACATTAACCATCTCCAATTCAAAATTAAATCTAGGAGGGGCTTCCTATTCCGTAATAAGGTCTCCTTCACCCACGCTGCCAAACGCCCTGGTGAAAATGACTATCCTACTAGATCTTAGACTTTGGTGACATCATCTACAGAACTGCCTCTAACTTCCTATGATGTAGTTTACCATAGCACCATCTGGTTTGTTACCTATGCCCCATTTAACACCCATCACTGTGACCTATGTGCACTAGTGGGCTGGCCCTCACTACACACCTGTCTCACTGGTATTATCTCATCTTCTCTGCAAAACCCCACTGTAGTCTCATCATTGCCTCACCCACCCACAACCTGCGTTCCAGCACGTACATCTCAGTCACCCCGAAAGCCCATACCTCCTTTGGCTGCCACTCTTTTCAGTTCGCAGCTGATAATGGCAGGAATGAACCCTAACCCTAACCCAACTAGGGAATAGGGATGCAACAAACAAATGTTTTGTTAATCGACTAATCTAACGATTATTACAACGATTAGTCAACTAATCGTCTATTTTTTCAACTATTAATCAGTAGGCTTTGAACGATTATTCAGCTTTTGCAATTTGTTAAAACATTGAGTTATATTTATTCTTACTAATAATAATACCAGGATATCACTTCAGCTTTAAAAAAAAATCATTTTTTATTGCACTTTGAGCCAACCACTTTTTGTCCAATTTTGTCCAATTCAAATCACAAATGCTCTTTAAGCATTGTTTTAATCATTTTGTTGCTTTAAATCTAAATAAAAAATACAAATAAACAAAAATAAGTACAATAATTCCTCCTCAAAAGAAAGTCATCAATATACCCACTGCTGAAGAACTGAAACAGAAAAAGGGGAATTTGCTTCAGGACACATTGGCTAAAATATTAATCCTCAAACAATTATTATAAGTATCTAAATGTGTCTCATTACATTATGATTGTATAAACTGAACTGTATAACTGCTGTCTGCGGACACCAGTGTTGTAGTCAAGACCACCTAAGCCGAGACCAAGACAAGACCAAGACCAGAGTGTATCGAGACCGAGACAAGACCAAGACTTTTAGGGGCCGAGACCAAGCCTAAACCACGACCGAGGGAGGGTGAGACCGAGTCAGGACCAAGACCAGCGCCCCACACTATATGACACAATAAAATGTGAAACATGATTAAAAAAAAAAGCATCTCAAATTGATCTGAAAGATCCACATTCCCATAAAAACAACTAGATATTAAACACTCAAAGCTGAAATAAACTTAACCATCTTTAGTCAATACTCCTGGGTGACCATCATTTAGTACAGAATGTAAAACAATTATTAATTGTTCATCACTAAAGTCTTCACTTTTCTCTGCCTTTTATCAACAATACATAAAGTTATGTTGTTATTAAACCAACAACAATCCTTTTTTTTTCAAAACAACATAGCTAAATGTGTAAAATGTTTAAAATGTTGAAAAGCTGTGTATCGTAATGAATACAGTAATTCTATGTGAAATGTTGATGTTTAGGAACAACTATTGTAAGAGTCTTTTATAGCTTTTATGTTTAATCAAAGCAACAAAAGATATCTAATACAAAGAGGTCAGAAAGTCAGTGGCCTAACTGCATGTGATTTATAAAAGTACAAAATTGATTTAATTGGGAGCAGTTTCATCAAAAGTAAACACAATATAAATGGTATTTTGGCCATCACATTTTTCAAATAGGTAAACAAGGAAGTTAAATGGTTGATATGGTATGAGCCAGAAAGTGTGTGCTGGTAAAAAGTAATATTTGATCTGCAACTGTAAATTGGAACTTAAAAATTAGCTCTCTGAAAGTAACGTGCCATGTGCCATACAATAACCTATTTAATTTAGTAATTTCTCATATAATTTGAGGCGCTATACTCAGTCTCCACTCTATGCTCAACGAGGGAGCATCACCTCGGCGCGTAGGTTTAATGTCGGGAGCTGTATGCAGCTGACATTAGCTAAGGTTGATGTAACTTAACATTAGCTACACACGCGCAGCAGTTTGTCTACATTACTCATCGATCAAATAAGACTATGGTGGGACAAAAATGCACACTTCTCAAGTGGAATCGGGTTTCAATCCCCATCCGAGGCAGGTTGCTAACGTTAGCTAGCCAGCTTTGCTAAACATCACTCTTATAGCTTACCTTCTTTGTGCTTCCTTTCTAAGTAACGATAAAAGTTTGACGTAGTCCCCATCGTCTCTGAAATCGAAGCACTGCAGATTTACAAGAAGCTGTATGCTTTCTTCTGGATGTTGTTTTACAAATATATTCTTTATGATTTTTGTAGCCAAATTGTATTACTGAAGATTTTGCAGACATCTTCTCCCGCTCCCAGACAAATACAGCTCACTTTCTTGGGGATGGGTGACAGCCGTAACAAAAATACATAATTAGCCATGAGTCACGTTATTGCTTGGATTTGAATCAGTACGCTTTACATCCAATAAAAGCAAAGATGTTAAACAAAAAAATAGACAATATACTGGCAATTTAGTGATATTTCCACAGTTATGGTCTTGACTGGTCTTGAAAAAAAGTCCAGAGTCCTCAATATCCGAGACCGAGACCATTAAAAATGACCGGTCTTGAGTACTACAACACTGGCGGACACGTTACTATGGTGTTAGTATGCGTGATATACTGCGTAATTTGATTATATCAACTGGGGCTAACTGGCCATTTTGCTTAGTTCCAGCTGGAGCACACCTCTCACTGTTTTTATCCTCGTGACGGGATGTTTCCTTTTTAATTGTTCCAGCATGCACGTTGTGCTCTCATGGAAAGCAAGTTCTGCCTTGCACGTATTACAGATGACAGCATTTTTAGTTTGAACTTTATTGAAACTTTCCCACATGCGACTTGTTCTGCTCCGTTTGCACACTGAAGCTGCGTCTCATTACGCACAGTATGCATACTAAATAGTATGCCAGACTACGATTAGTATGTCCCAAAACATAGTACGCAAATATAGTATGTCAGTAGTCCCCGGATGGTCTACTATTTCCGGGGGATTTTCGAAGTATGCAACCCTGCATACTTTTTGGGCTGATATAGCCCACAATCCTTTGTGACACAGAATAGGAGGGGTTTCCCGAAGCCGGTCCTTCTTTGGCAGTGTTTAAATGTAAGCATCCAAAAGTTGGGTGATAATAAACGTGTCATTACATGAGTTTTTTTGTTATTGTACCAATAATAAATACATTTGAAATGAAATGCGAACAGGTTGTGCCAAATGTTTAATGTTCAAACTTCGCGGGCTTCGTCGCTTGTGGAAGTGGTCTAATTTCAGATGCAACGTTATGACGCGTTAGTACAGTGTTTTTCAAACTTTTTTTCCGGCGACCCACATTTTCAAAATTACAAACCATCGTGACCCAAATGTCATAGGTGTTTGCAAATATACCGTTTTCCTATCATTCGTATTTTTATGTAGGGGTATTAAAATAATACATATATGTATTATGTTAATACATAACGTTCTAATTGTCACCAGAATAATAATAGGTACAACATTAATTTTCTCAATATTGACAGTATTATCACCACATACCTGTGTTTTATAAAAACATGTTAAAATCCCCAAAATAACCAAGATGAGGTGGTTTTCCCACAAATATTAGATTACTTGTATTAATTTACTCGCATTCAGATAAAAAAATATCCATGATACTGTTTTAACTAGCGTGAAACTAAAGTCAAATAAAAGTTTGTAAAAACTAAAGTCAAATAAAAGTTTGGAAAACTGTAATAAATGGCAATTCTTTTTGTTACTACTAAAGACGAGCGCATTGGGTGAACACGTTTTTTTAACATACAAGTTATTTTGTCTGATGTAGGTAAGCCAATAGGGCCCTGTAAAATGTGTTTTATTTTTGGCCAATTCAATGAGCGAGACTACGGTAATTACTTCAAGCGATTTATATACATAGACAAATTAGTGATAGGCATTTCGTAATTGTTTCCATTTTAAATAGTAGCCTTATTATTTTCATAAGCATTTGGATAAGTGAGTGAAACGGAGAAAAACGAACGTTGTGTTTTTGGACAATTTAGAATGGACTACATACTTTCATGACGTGCGTTAGATATAGAAGCGATATGTTAAAGGCGCATGCTGGCTATGTTCAGTAGACAAACGCACACTGCATGTAAAATTTCATATTTCTTTGCACAAATTTCACTCCATCCGTGGAAGTTCGCTATTACATTTTTCACTGAAGTAGCCTAATGTTACGCACGAACTCCCAAGAAACAGTGTTCTCTTTTTAGGGAATGTAGTGTAGAAGGGAAGGAAGTTGTGATGTTACAAGCACTTCGCAATAGAGAGGCGCGTGCTGGGAGACACACACACACCGCATTCGGAGGACACTGCGCTTACAAATTCACATTACTTTCAGAATAGGCGATATGCGGTGGTAATAATAACTTAATGTGAATATATTGGAATTTTAAGATAA
>JACXGM010033748.1:0-12184 GCA_016801145.1 Umbra pygmaea
AGTTTGGCATGTCTGTCAGGATTTTAACAAACTTCTACAGGTGCACCATTGAGAGCATCCTCTCAGGCTGCATTACAGCCTGGTACGGCAGCTGCTCCACTGCTGATCGTAAGGCCCTTCAGAGGGTGGTGAAGTCAGCGGAGCGCATCATTGGCTGCTGCCTCCCCTCCGTGCAAGGCATCTACCATAAGCGATGCCTCAGGAAAACAAAGAACATCCTCAAAGACCACAGCCACCCAGGCCGTGAACTTTTCTCACTACTGCCGTCTGGTAGACGTTACAGGAGCATCAAGGCACGGACCACCAGACTTAAAAACAGTTTCTTCCCACAGGCCATTCGGCTGCTCAACATGGAACACAGACACTGATCGCTAATCATCTGTTGAGCACTAACACTCTCTGGTCACTTTATGCTTTCTACATCTAATATAGCAGAATTTCAAATGCACCTTTAAAAGCAATTTCCCATGCCAATCTATAATATTTACTACTTCTACTGTTGTACATTTTCCAGACCACTGCTCAGTACATAGCGTTTTATTATTATTATTACTATTGTCATTATTATTTTAAAATTCTTATATTGTTGTAATTCTTGTTTTTAAGCCCATTGCATAGAATCGCCGTGCCATGTCAAAAGAATTTCTCTGCATAGGATGATGTATGTTATTCGATGCATATGATAAATAAACAACTTTGACTTTGACAGTAAGGTTAGTGCCTTCCAATGAATTTTGAGGCCAAACATTAAAGACAGATGTCAAACATTTATTAATGTAGAGGACAGATATAAGGAGATTACAAATAAACAAAAACATTCCTACCCTGATTTCACCTGATTTAGGATTATGGTAAATTGACAAAAAATTACCCTCACAGAAAACAATGGAAAAAAAACAACGCAAAATATCCAACAGTATCATGATGCCAAAGCAGTTTAAGTGTTTGATTTGCAGATTAACAGTGTTAATTTGCAGGTGTTTCATGATGAGAACATCCCTAAATGGAGACTGCACCACTTCTTTTATATCAGGGGTCCAGAATCAACTTCTAATATCTGTGGAAAGACATGAGTGAAAAACATGCAATTTCAGTTGGATCATACACTCAACAATACATAATTTCGTATTAACAATCTGTATTGAAAATGTGAAAATTGAAAGATGTCACCTACACTGCGATACTAGATAATGACCTAGTTGACCAACCTTTGTCAAGGGCACAATGTCGGTTCTAATATTTGACTTTTGAAACACGGCAGTGCTCTTAACATTTGAGTTCATAACAACTACCTTAACACTGAGTTACCGGAACAGCGGTCAGTGGGCCAGCCTCCTCAGGGCTGCGATGGTGGACACAAGTCTACGGGGCAGCAGTTTGGCCGTCTGTCTGTACTCGTCTGGCTTAGCCCTGAGCAGGGTCAGTATCTGCTGCAGAGTCCTGGAGGGCTGCAGGCCCAACGCATCCATCACATTGCTCAGGTAGTCTGTGGGTGAGACGGACGATGAAGACACTAACACAACGATATCCTTATGTACTGTATTAACACCTGATTGTCATAACAGTATTTCAATGCTTTTTAGGAATTTATGTCTTGTGTACGACACACACATTTTTTTTTAACATGTTTCCTACACGCATAGTTTCTACAGATGATCACTATTTTATGTGTGCATGCACCGTCTCTGTTTCAGTATGGTTGTCAAATTATACATCATAGATGTGTCTGAAACCTTCTGAGTCTCTGAGTATGGGTGGGGGATATAGCACGTCATACTTCTTTACTTTTTGTATTAATGCCTTCCCCGGAACTTACTCAGATTCTGAGACTGATGTAGTTAGAAACATCCAATGTGTTTTTTAAGCATTTAGAAAGGCAGGTATAAACAATTAAATATTTTTCATTCTAAACAACCAACTCCCAACAGGTCGGTTCTAGCATGTCCTGTAGGGTTGTGAGGGTGGTCCAGTACCTATGTCGGTGGCCAGCTGTTTTGTGGAGTGGGCTGTGAGTTCAGGGATGAGAAGGATGGCGTCACAGTATGTCTGCATTGTTGCCCTGGCGATGGAGCCCAGCCAGTAGTCTGCTGTGTTGTCTAGCTCCGGGAGATCATCACCTGAGGTTGGAATAACAACGAGAAAACAAGAAACGTTAGCCGTGGCCAGATGAACAGGAAAGAGAGAGTGAAGGACAGAAGTCGGAAATGATGGAGAGATAGAGAGATAGAGAGTTTAGAGAGAGAGAGAGAGAGAGAGAGAGAGAGAGAGAGAGAGAGAGAGTTTAGAGACAGAGAGAGAACAGCAAGACCAGCGAGTGACATGAGGGCAGACAGGGAAGTAGAGAGGCCGGGACAAAAAGAAAGACTGAAGGAAAGCTAGTAAAAGTTGCACTAAAAAGACGAAGAATATGGAAGAGGAATAGCATAAAGAGGAAGATGAACATGATAGATATGGACAGGTGCCAGAGTTTGGTGTAGTGGTGTAAGCTCCCGTTTTTGGAGCACCCATGTCCCTTGACGAAGGGGATCTTGACTTGGCTGACTGTCTGTTCCCTAACCCTTACCTGTTTTCCTAGCCTCTGCTTCCTACTGTTGTGCACATATCAGTTTTCCGTACTCAAATTTGTTCTGAGGCCACACAGATTATGATTGGTTTAGTCAAATACAGATTCAAAACTGAGAGAAGAGGAGAGATTCAGTCTTATGTTTGTAGACTGCTCCATTTAATTTACACCGTAAAGTTGCCCTAAAATGATACTAACCATAAAATAGGCAGCTAATATGCAGCTAGTTATACACGGTGAACAAATTTGATTAAAAAAATATAACATTTTACATATCATTCACCAGACACTGTTCTACAAACCCAGTACCTAAAAAGTTTGGACAGTACGGAAAATTCCAGCAGGACACAACCCAACCACATTCTTCCTGGAGAACAAGTCCATGGTTGTGTAAACAGAAAGTGCGGGTGCTAGCATGGCCTGCCTGTAGTCCTGACCTGTCTCCGATTGAGAATGTGTGGCGCATTATGAAGCAGAAAATGAGGCAACTAAGACCCCATAAAGATGCGCAGATGAGAACATGCATAATAGATGAATGGGGGGAAATGTTATACATATATTCAAAAATGAATAAAATTCACAAGTAAAACATCAAATAATGCATTTTTACTATGGTGGAGGTTGAACTGAGTTTTCAAATGACTCTTTTTGGCTTTTCTTTTTGCATTTTCCATACTGTCCCAACTTTTTCGGAATGGGGGTTGTACATTGTGATATGTTAGGTAACTGCTGTCTTCATGGACAAATTGAGACATTTATCCCCTTGCCTGCTTGGGATTTGATCTGGCAACCTGTTGGTTACTAACTGCTGGCGTCCTGCAGCCTCCTGATAATGTTAACATTTGTTGTCCACTCCAGTTTAAAATGTTCCCTCCTCTCCGACACTTCTCTATTTTGATTGGGTATTCAAATTTGTAATCTTACTACCAGTAGAATGTTTGGATAAGGAAAACTGGTAAAGGATGTGGTACTGTCGCATCCATAACCTCCCCACCTCCCCCCACGCAAAAAGAATAGGGAATACAGAATAATAGTAAGTGAAGTTAGAAGGAAGATTGAAAGAAGACTGGAGACAATAGAAAACCAGCAGACAGGTAGCAGACAGCCAGATATTTGCAACCTAGAAGGAGAAGTAGGTGTGCAGGCCGACACACAGAAAGCCAGACAGACAGTCACCTTGCTCAGGAGGGAAGGGCAGTTTGCCTGCATGCAGAGCCAACTCTAGTGCCGGGTCCTCCTGGGTCACAAACGGCTCCAAGTGGAGAGGCAAAGACATGATGTACTGTCCAATCTGTCAAGGAAACACGCGAGTCAGCCAGCCACCTAAACAATCTTACAGCCTGAAACACTTAATGTTCATAGGAATGCTAACTATAAACATTTACAAAAGACAACAACACTAACATTTTCTAAAGGCAGGTGTATGCAATTTAGCAGTCAGATAACCAAAGCTAATTATTATTTGTGTATGCATTTCACATATGGGTAAACCGGGGAATCAAATGCACTATTCTGGTGTTGCCAGATACATGCTCAAACAATAAAGGGGAACAATGATGAAGTTCAATTATTTGTCTATGTTACTAAATCGTTTTAAGTAATTATTTTACTGTCTCGCTCATTATTGAGTTCTCTTACTCAGGGAGAACAGGGTTGAGATAGCGCGACTGCTACGTCAATAAGATATATGGGTCTGTGCAGATGAATGTGTTCGATACATCTTTGTGAAATAACGATCATTTGTGTGAAAAACTAATATTTTTTCACAAAGAAAAGGCCAAAATCTGGAAGCCAACTTTTTTTTTGTACATAAAATATACATTTTGAATGATAAATGTCAGTTGTGTAGTTTCAAACACACCTTTTCTGAAATCTATGCTAATATGAATGAAAAACCAGATCACATGCTTCTTCTAAATTCATACATCAATAGTTTCTAAACATAACATACCATCGGTCAATCAATTATATATTCTTAATCTGATATCCTCCCTGATTGAGAATATATTATTGACAGAGCAAATTGTAAATTTAGAAAAATAAGTCTGCGTTAGTTTTTTGTACAATTTCAACGTGTCCTCTTTGCAGACTGAAAGCAATAAGTAGGGCGCAAGTTGCCTAATTTGAGAGGAGAGGTAAGATAATATACGTTTTAAACAATGCAACTTGCTTTTATTAAACAAAATTTATATTTTATGTACCAAAAGCAGTTGGGCTTCATGATTTGGGGATTTTCTTTGTGAAAGAAGATTTGTTTTTTACGCAAATTATCAATATTTTACAAAGTTGTATCAAGCGCAATTATCTGCACCCATGTAGACCAATATAACCTTATGCCGTAACACTTGACCCTTATGCCGTAACACTTGACCCTAACTTCCCTGAATGAGAGAGCTGACTGATGAGGGAGACCATCAAATAATTATTTAAATCCATTTAGGAACATTGTTCCCTTTAACCAGTAAAAATGACGGGTGATAATACATACAAAAGAAGTTAAACTAGCCAGCAGATGCTGTGGCCAGAGTAGGTGAGCCTTACATTAGTGATATACTCCTGTGGGGACAAGCTGAAGGTCGGCAGGTCTTCAGCGTAGCTCTCTCCAAAACCTCCCGCATGACGGCTCTGTTAACGGCCATGATGGAACAGATGGAAGCCATGCATTTACATAAGTACAGGAAGTCTCGCAATGAATACACATACACACTTACACAAACACACACACACCTCCATTTTTGAGACCAGGCAGAGTTGATGTTTGATCTGCAAGAAGACAGAGTCGAAAGCCAGCTGGTTGGCCTGCTGGTTGAGACGGGTCAGAGCCAGCCGGGGCTCAGCCAGAAGACTGGAATTACCAGTGCCCTTCTCCTACAACAAAATGAAGAGATGAACATCAGACCTTCTTCGAGGAAGATTACTCTGTAGAAACATAGTGACCACTATCTCCATGGCGATTATGGAGTACAAAAAAGTAAACAAGGTAAGGCTCTCTAGAAGCTACTTTATTCAGCTTACAAATCACTAACACTCTTTGCAATTTATAGAGTCATGCACATCATACTAACCACTGGACAATTACCATTTGCTCTAATTGTTGTGTTTGCCCAGTTCCAATCAGAAAATTGTAGTAGGATATATCACCACGCTTCAATAAGAATATTCTCCAATTCTTTGAGGGATGTAACTCGACTTTGAAATCCTCCAGATTTCACTAAATGTTTAGATCTGATGATTGGGGAGGTCATCAAAGTTGTTTTACATCATCCTGGGGTTTCCAAAACCACTCAAATTTGTTTAGCAGTGTGTACGGACGCATTTCCACCTGGAATATTGGAACATTGTGATAGAACATTGATTACATTGTCCTGTTTAATCGTCTTGTATTCCCTGGATATTCCATCGGTACTATTGAGAAAAAAAATAAAAATAATAGAAACAAACAAACAAAAAAATCCTGGTTGTGGTATTTATGCTTTTTCTTTAAGTGATGGTAAGTCTACAAAGAACTACAAAAAGCGCAATGCAACGCAGAATGAGCCAATCGTAGCCTAGTAAAACCGCCTCGGCTAAGGGTCTGGAAGCGTGAGCCTTTGAATCGGCAGGTAGCTAGCTCTTTAAAGAATGTGTTAACAATAACATCATTTGTGTCAGAGCACAAACTGTGTCAATAAATATTTTCAGCAAGATTTCAGAGTTGTAGCAAGATTTCAGAGTAGTCTGTGTTGACAGATTCATATCAAATTGAGTGCATTGTCCACTAAACCTAGCATATTACCTGTCACGTAGCCCCTACCCAGCACTGCTTCACTGAAGAAAACGTCTCTACTTTTTTGGGATTTGTGCGCATCTATTTGTGACATAGATGCGTTTTATTTTAACTAAATATTTGATGAGGTGGCTGTGTTAACAAAGCATTCTGCACTATACACTGTATGCACAATTATTAGGCAAGTCAGTATTTTGGCCATATCATCATTATTATGCACATGTTCCAACTCCAAGTTGTATAAACTGGAATGTATATTGGATTTAAGCATATCAGGTGATGTGTACTTGTCTAATGAGGGAGGGTGTGGCTGAATAAAATCAACAACCTTTATCAAAGTGTGCATAATTATTGGGCATTTTCTGTTCCTCAGGTAAAATGGGCCAAAAATTTGATTTAACTGATTCAGAAGTCAAACAGACTTCACAGAACCATCAACCATTTTGATGCAAATAGTCAACAGGGTCGCAAAAAATATATTGAGAAAAAAGATGCAAATTAACTGCCAAAGATTTAAGACTCAAACTTGAAGCTACCAGGAACCCATTATTCTCCAGTGCTGTCATATTCCAGAACTGCAACCTACCTGGAATGCCCAGAAGTAGGTGTTCAGTGCTCAGAGACATGGCCAAGGTAAGGAAGGCTGAAACCCAACCCCACTGAACAAGACACTATAGTTGAAACGTCATGACTGGAGAGATTTTTCAAAGACTCTTGACGGACCAGATGAATGGGCCCGTGGCTGGATCAGTAACGGGCACAGAGCTCTACTGACTCTGACACCAGCAAAGTGGAGGTGGGGTACTGGTATGGACTGTTATTATTAAAGATGAGCTAGTTGGACCTTTTCGGGTTGAAGATATACTCAAACTCAACTCCCAAACCTACTGCCAGCTTTTAGAAGACATCTTTAAAGAAGACCATGATTTTTATCCAGGACAATGCTCCATCGCATGCATCGAAGTACTTGTAAAGACGGTTATTTTAAGGCTTAACAAGATCTTCGTTGCAATCACGGTTTCAGGAGTCGGGTTGTGGTTACATCATAGAATCTTTAATAAAGTAACATATTGTCTGGAAACAGGGACATCCCAGGACAAGGAACCAAAGAGGGGCTTGAAGAGGAAGCCCTGAATAACAATTGGAACTGGTTTATATAGCCTTAGCGTGGTTGTTCGCACACCTCCTAGAAGAAGACCCTTATCTCCTCAGACCCGTGACTGTCTCATGTGAGCACGTGTGCAGGTCACCTTAACTTCTGTCTAGCATCTAATCAAATAGCTTTCCTAGTTTGTTATTCAAATAACTCAGTAGATCCTTATCTGTCTAGTGCAGTGGTTCTTAATCCTTGTCCTGGGGACCCACTGCCCTCTCACAGTTTTGTTTTTGCCCTGAATTAGCTCACCTGATTTCAGCAGCCAAGAGCTTGATGAGTAGTTGACAAGTTGATTCTGGTGTGCTAGCTCTAGGATACATCAAATAAGCAGATAAGCAGTCTAATATAATCTAGATAAGCAGTCTAATATATAAAATAGTTGTAAGCTATAAGTCCTAAGCTATAAGCTTATTCTGATGTTTATAATATAAGAACAGTATCTTTCTGGGCCCTCTCTGTCCTAAGTCACTCGCTTGGCCTTGCTTCCTGTCTCATTCACCTGTTGTCATAGTGACCAACAACTCCCCTCCTAAAGGAAAGTCCCCTGCTCTTATCTATACCCTAAACCTTTCTGCACTCATGGCTTGACCGTGAATCTTCTCCCTGTCTGTCTTGAGACAGTCTAACAGATGTTATAATCCTCCAACAGGCCTCAAACCAATAAGACTCTCATCTAGTTATAACATTCTAAACTGTTTAAGCTGTACTTAAACATGATTAAATAAAATCTACTTCTCAACATACTTCACTGCGTGGCTAGCAAGTAAAGGCTTTAAAGATGAAAGAATAATGACATGGCCCCCATCCTCACCTGACCTAAAGCCTATTGAGCGATTGTGGTCCATTCTTAAACAGTTGATTTACGGTGAAGGAAAACAGTACACCTCTCTGAACAGTGTCTGGGAGGCTGTGGTTGCTGATGCACAAAAAGTTGATTGTCAACAGATGAATAAACTGACAGACTCAATTAATGGAAGACTTGTGACTGTTATTGAAAAGAAGGGTGGCTATATTGGTCACTGATGTGTTTTGAAATGTCAGAAATATTTATTTGTAAATGCAGAGTAATTTCTTTATACTTATCAAAATCAACAAATGAGAAGGGAAACCTTGTTTTTCATTTAGTTGCATAATTATTCTGCACACTAATAGTTGCCCAACAATTGTTCACGCACATATATTCTCCAAAGAAAGCCAAGACCTCACTTTTACTTTCTTATATATTCAGGTTTGAGGTTTATTTACATTTTGGATTGACTGAGAGCACTGTAGTTGTTCAATAATAAAATTAATCTTCAAGAATACAACTTGCCTAATAATTGTGAACACAGTGTACAATAAAGTGGCTTGTGCCCAGGTGCAGACATTCATGCAGTCTGCAAAAATGTAGCTCAATATGATTTGATTGACATTTCTGGATGGACCGACGGACTTCAAAGTTAAACGATTAAGGTACGATAAAGTTTTGTGTAATCAGTATGAATCAAAACATTATTCAAGGGCGTAGCAGTGAGTTTGAAATGGTGGGTTACACATGTATATTATTAAGCATATATTTCTTATGATGGGGCCGGGGTGCACTTTACCAGCCTCTACATCTGAGGTGACTCACAGGTACCCTCTGCTCCTGTGCCCTCGATTATATTTGGCACAGAAATAATTTCCTGGTGTTACATTTTTCATTTTTAGCAGACAAAAAAAGTAGAATTTTGGGTAGTAAAAACAGAACAACATTTTCTTTCAGTGAGCAAGCTATAAAATGTATTTTATAATATATATAACATTTTTTTAAACAACAGTTTAGATGGGAAATTCATTTCCTAGTGCTTATTTTGCCATTTGAACAGGAATTGCATTGAAGACCTGATGAGTTGTGCCTACACAGTGTTATCCAATGGGAACATGCCGCTCTGTCTTTGATATAAACGAGGCATTAAATGCCATTATTTTTCCGTGTAACAAGGCATTAGTCCATAGTTTGCTTTTCAAAGTTCTTAAATAGAGAAATAAATGTTTACAGTCTTTATAATCTGGTCACTTGAAATAGCACCTATTATGTATTTGGAGCAATTTCTGAAGTATGTGTGTGTGTGTCAGTGGGAGGAGATGTGTATGAGGGAGTAAGGCAGTGAATTTTTCATAAAAAGGTATATAACCGCAGTTGTAAAGCTATCTGAAAATTGAAGTACAGTGCCACAATAACAACATTTGTTTAGTGCTCCTAGATTTTCTTATGTGCGCCTACATTTTTCAACTTAGGAGCACATGTACTCCTTGTTTCAAAGGCCAGCGTAGAGCCCTGTGTTAACATTATGGATTCCACACCATGTTTAACCGTTCCTAGCAGACATTGTGGATGGAATGCATCCTTTGGCTTTCTTCAAATGTAGACCCGCAGAAAATAAAGGAAATGCACAGTATGCAATATTGTGAATGTTGACTCATTAGAACATTTACAGTCCTTTAACCAAGTAATATAACTTCTAGCTTTGTGAAGCTATTGACATTGTTTTGTTGATACTGCATCACAGATGTGCTAGTTCAATTCTGTGGTCATATTTGATCTTTGAGTAACTATCCTGTTAAGGTCCTGCTTCATATTTGCCACTGTTATTTTTCCATGTTCAGCATATGATGTATATGTAAAAACCCTAATACAGAGTTGAAAACCTAACTAACAGAAAACCTCAAATGGCATCTTAATTGTGGATAGATTTGTAAAACACGTCCCATGGTAACATTTCAGTAGGGCAAAAAAAAAAAAATTATACATTTTTTAATTCACTTCCTGTTCAAGAAATGGCATCTTAAATATAAGTCAACTTTAATTTTAGCTGAATTACAAAGCTGTGTGTTTTGTAAATAGAAAAAACAATGTACTTTACTGAGCCTAATAAAAATACCGAAAGCCAAGGTTTGTCTGTCTTTACTATTTGAGGGATGAGTTACTATGATCATGTATGAATTTAAAACATTTGGTTTAAACGTACAATATGTAACTTTTCTGCATTAAAAAATTAAAAAATAACTTTAACAATGTTATATATCTTTTTGTTGTGTACTTATCCCTCATGTTTCCACCAACTTTCAAACCCAGAGAAATTTGTAATGTTTTCGAAGACACGGGACGTGTCACCCGTCAATGGCGTCATATAACCTTGGACTCCTCTAGTTGCTCTAATTTCCGGGGAACCACCAAATGGCATTACATAAAGTGAATAACCGTAGCTAAACATAACGTGAATACAGCTATGATATATTTAACAATAAACAGTGCCGGTACTAGCTATAGGCAAGAACCATACGCCTGGCAACACTATAGTATATTTTGCCAGCAACACAAACACAGATTTTCCGTTCCAAATTAATAGCCCTCATAAGTCATTACAATAATCATTGTTAATTCAATGCATAGATAAGTAGTGTGTTCATGTGTTGCTAAAATTAGTCTATTGTTGGATAAAACAGACTCTAGTGAATGTTTTTCAAATGTAATCATGTTTTCACAAGTCACTGACAATATGTTCAATCAAACTGTGTGGACAACATATATGCTTCTGTTTTTAGTAAAAAGTTATTAAAAACATGTTAAATTATTATTTTTTGCGATCACATGCTCTTATTGTTTCTTTACACACAATACAATTGCATTGGTTACAATTCACTTGCTTTATAATGAATTAAAAATGATGATTGCAATGAATTAAAACGAGCGCTATTGTTTTGAAAAGGAGTTTGCGTTGCTAGCATAATAGTGTTATTGTTTTGATTGAGAGACCCCTAGCAGCCAAAAACTACATATTACTTATAATACTTTTGAGGTAGTATTTCTAAATTATAGCTAGAAATAAAGTTCTAACACTATATTACAAAACTGAACTGGCGTATGGGCGTATTAATCAGCCAAGGAAATTAGCTCTCAAATTTAGCTTGTTTTCATAGATTATTCAGCCATTGAAAACGTGGTAATTCCCTACACTAAGCACTCACAATTTTAAAAACATTTGGCCTATGGTAGCCTTGGTAAACTATAGCTAAAAAGAAATTATCTTCTGCCACTATATTACAAAATAGAAATGGAGTATGTGCAAAGGACATAGTATATGGATAAGTATAAGTAGCCAACAGTTCCTGGCAAAACTTTGAGGGGCGGATTTCCTAGTTTCAAGTGTGTCAACTTTCAACCATCATAATTTCCCATTATTCCTCCAATTACTGTGATTGACATACCATTTTAGAGCTCTGAATCATTACTTCCACAATATGTAAAAATAATTGAGTTTCCGATATGTTTACGATTGGACTGAAATCAGGTCACAATATACCTGTTAATTTTCCCTGTATCCATACCTTGAGGGAGTACAGCACCTCCATTAGGCTGCTGTACTCAACCATGTTGCCCCTCTGGAGGTAGTTGTACTCCTGCCAGGGGTTCCTGGCGCTGGCCTTCCTCTCGGTGGAGCTGGCCTCCTGGATGCCCGTCAAACTCCGGGGGTTGTAGGAATCAGACAGGTATTTCCCTGCCGTGGCCAGGATCCTACATGTCAACCGTGTGTTGAGACCCCACATCATTAAATACATAGCGACACCAGGATCCTACATGTCAACCATGTGTTGAGACCTCACATCATTAAATACATAGCAACACCAGGACCCTACATGTCAACCGTGTGTTGAGACCCCACATCATTAAATACAT
>JACXGM010033750.1:0-12131 GCA_016801145.1 Umbra pygmaea
GTGATGCACATGTTGTAATAATGTTGTAATAGTGTTGTAATAGAGTTGTACATGTTGTAATAGTGTTGTAATAGTGTTGTAATACTGTTGTACATGTTGTAATAGCATTGTAATAGTGTTGTACATGTTGTAATAGTGTTGTAATAGTGTTGTACATGTTGTAATAGTGTTGTAATAGTGTTGTAATTGTGTTGTACATCTTGTAATAGTGTTGTAATAGTGTTATACATGTTGTAATAGTGTTGTACATGTTGTAATAGTGTTGTAATAGTGTTGTACATGTTGTAATAGTGATATAATGTTGTGTTAATAGTGTTGTAACAGTGTTGTAATAGTGTTGTAATAGTGTTGTACATGTTGTAATAATGTTGTATTAGTGATGTACATGTTGTAATAGTGTTGTAATAGTGTTGTAATAGTGTTGTAATAGTGTTGTGCATGTTGTAATAATGGTGTAATAGTGTTGTACATGTTATAATAGTGTGGTAATAGTGTTGTACATGTTGTAATAGTGTTGTAATAGTGTTGTACATGTTGTAATAGTGCTGTAATAGTGTTGTACATGTTATAATAGCATTGTAATAGTGTTGTACATGTTGTAATAGTGTTGTAAATGTTGTACATGTTGTAATAGTGTTGTACATGTTGTAATAGTGTTGTAATAGTGATGTACATGTTGTAATCTTGTTGTAATAGTGTTGTACATGTTGTAATAGTGTTGTATCCGTGGTGTAATAGTGTTGTACATGTTGTAATAGTGTTGTAATAGTGATGTACATGTTGTAATAGTGTTGTAATAGTGTTGTAATAGTGTTGTAATAGTGTTGTACATGTTGTAATAGTGTTGTACATGTTGTAATAGTGTTGTAATAGTGTTGTAATAGTGTTGTACATGTTGTAATAGTGTTGTACATGTTGTAATAGTGTTGTAATAGTGTTGTAATAGTGTTGTAATAATGAGTAATAGTGTTGTAATAGTGTTGTAATACTGTTGTAATAGTGTTGTAACAGTGTTGTACATGTTGTAATAGTGTTGTAAGTGTTGTACACGTTGTAATAGTGTTGTACATGTTGTAATAGTGTTGTAATAGTGTTGTACACGTTGTAATAGTGTTGTACATGTTGTAATAGTGTTGTAATAGTGTTGTAATAGTGTGTAATGGTGTTGTAATAGTGTTGTACATGTTGTAATAGCGTTGTAATAGTGTTGTACATGTTGTAATACTGTTGTCATAGTGTTTTAATAGTGTTTTAATAGTGTGGTAAGTGTTGTAATAGTGTTGTATTAGTGTGTAATAGTGTTGTATTAGTGTTATAATAGTATTGTACGTGTTGTAATAGTGTTGTAATTGTGTTGTACATGTTGTAATAGTGTTGTAATAGTGTTGTAATAGTGTGTAATGGTTTTGTAATAGGGTTGTACATGTTGTAATAGTGTTGTAATAGTGTTGTAATAGTGTGGTTAGTGTTGTAATAACATTTTAATATATTTCCAACCCCACCACACAGAATTCCTGCCACTTTAGAAAAATACTAGTGGCGGCAAGAACACTTCACACAATTTCCCCAGAAATTGTACCAATTCTAGTTATTATTATTCTCCCCTAAAACGCATTGTGCAGCCCAAACCGCAAGTCCTGGAGATTTGAAACTTTGTCAGATGGTAGCACAAAAATCGAGGAGAGGTTCAGAGAATATGAGCCCGATTGGCCCATAGGTGGCGCTACAGCAACCAATTGCGCGAAAACTGCTCATAACTCCTGAACCGTAAGTCGTAGAGTCAAGTGCCTTATACCGTTGGAAAGCTCGACTCCTGACTTAAAAAACGTATATCTCCGATTTCATTTCCGTCATGATACTTTTTCGGCCATTTTGAATTGTGTCAAAAAACTACTTTCACGAACTAGTTCTAGGTTTTTCGCACGATCGGAACGAAACCAGTGCAGGAATGTTCTCTGGAGTCTGAATATTAATAATTATTAAAAAAAAATCAAATTTCGATTTGCGGTAGCTAAAAGGCGCAAAATGTATGCTGTGGGAGGAGCCTTTTTTACTAAAATGGCTATAAATCAAGAAGTAAATGAGATATCTTCACCAAACTTGACACACATGTGAATTAGTTTATTCTGTGATCCGAGTAAAAAAAATTGCAGATCAAATACTAGGTGGCGCTGTAACAATAAAAAAACATAAAAAGGGCTATGACCACCTGACCGTTAGTCCAATTGACTTGAAATTTGTTATACAGTGTCTTGTTCCAAGGTGCCATGTATGTCTATGAGGACATTGGTGTATCTAAAAAAACATGGCCGCCATTGACCAATGAAGTAAGAGAAGTTTGAACACCTATGAGACAAGGTTAACAGAGGCCGATCGGAACGAAACTTGGTGGGCACGTTCAGCTCATGGCCAGAGAGGTCTGTAAGAATTATGAAAGAACTCAGCCACTAGTTGGCGCTAATAGGTTTTTTGGCTCTGTAATAAGTTGTTTTGACTCTGTAATCATGTGGTGTTACACATATCCACACAACATGTGTATCAGTTGATAGATCTCCTCATGCTGAACAAATTTGCCTCTAGAACCACTGCTGTCAATCAAATTGTTCATTAAATACTCATGAATATGTTAAAAATCTACTTTTGTGAACTAGTCCTAGTTTTATCCAGTCAAGGACAATTCTCTGGACTCTCTAGATCAATAATTATCAAAAAACTGTTGAACAATTACATTTGATTGGGTATGACCGGGTCATTTACAAAATGGGAGTCACAAAATATACTCAAAATCCTAAATGAGAAGTGGTGAGTATATGTGACATAAAATTAAACAAGCATGTATCATTTTATGGAGATCGCACCATAGATGACACTATAACTGTCAAAAAGCTTTTAAAACCATTTATTTCCTATGGTAAATTGCCTGTATTGGCTGTAAACGAACTTTCCATATTGTTTAGATTACACAAATTTTTTGTACCATTTAATCTCCCACAGTTTTTAAGATATTGATTTCATTTTAGCATTCATTTTTGTATCGAATTGCTGTACAGGTTGCTTGCGAAATTGAAAACAATCTGTTGTATAGTTTCTTTTTAATTGCCATTTATATGTCATTAAAATTGTATAGGATTTCATGAATACATCCATTGAAATTGAATTGTTTGACCAGAAGGTGGCAGTCTATACTAGGATAACCAAACATATGTGAAGCTAGCTTATTTAGGGAGCCAGCTTCTTAAGTGGATTCCTAAGAATTCCCAGTTTCACCTTCAGAATAATAGCAGTGGATGCAATACGATGAAAACAAAGGAAACATTAAATGTTTTGAAAACATGCCACTAAACTCTATTAGAATAGTGTAATATATTTGCTAACTTAATAATATTTTTAATGTGACCATTTACATGTGTAATCTGGATAACTTATATATAATAAATACTTAGAGTCTTGTGTAATGGTAGCTTTCATTCTGAAACTAGAAAAAGGCTAGGAATCTACGATACAAACTGGCTCCCTTAAGAAGCTTATTTTACATAATGTGCAAAGAAAGACCCAACATGGCGGATAGGAAATTTTCATCTGTAAATAAGTGTAAATTCTTTAAGTAGGAGTTCTAAAAACAGTTTTTGAAGACATCTGAAGTGAGAAGTAATGTATTGTGTTACTTAATTATGCAATCAGATCGACAATCTACTACTTTACCGATCGATTAATTCATAGGTAGCCTAGTCGGTGAAAAAGATTTTGTACACGCCTGGCATGATAGTATGTTAACCAAGGTAAGTGTAATTTATTTAATCTAACATCTAAATCTAAATAAATATTAAGCTTATGGTGGTATTGTTAAAGAATAGGGAAAAATAATGCTGATTTGGTGAAGACAAATGTAATTTCGTAACATTTGCTACAAGATGGCAACGAAAACTGTGTACCGTCGGCAAGGTGAAGATCAGAAGTGGGTTTTCCATGTGGGAAAAATACAGCTATGGTGCCTCAAAATCGGTGATGGTTTTATCTGTCTATGTCGTTTAGTTTGATTTGATAGTTTCTTTTGAACATCACGCAATGTATAGCACACTAACTTTCTCCAATTAAATCATTTAGTTTATGGTAGAATAGTACACTAACTTTCTCCGATTAAATAATTTCCATAAAATAAATGATTTAATCAGATAAAGTTAGTGTACTTTGCATTGCGTGATATTTAAAACAAACTACCCAGCTAACACAGTGGGTCTGGCCCGATTCAGGCTGAGTGTCGGGGCACTCGGCTAAGAGTCAGACTCGGCAGATGTCATGTGGCCCGAGTCTGGGCAGAAATCTGAAATTTCACTTGCGGCTGGGATATGGCAAAGGAGCTCTAGCCGAGTACAGCAGCACATGCACTAGCTGGACCTAGGGAGTTGCATCAAGCAATCCAGTCACTCAGCTACGGAGAAAAATAGCCTACATCAATTTTCAGTTACGGTAAGTTGAATACTTGGACTTAACACAGGAATATAGGAATATAGCTGTTTGGCATTTTGTTTAATAAATGTATATGCGTACAATTGTGTCTACGTTATGACATTAGCTAACGTTACACCAAGTATTTCAGTGTACAGCAACCGTAACTTATTCAATATTACTTAGCTAGCTAATGTTAGAGACAGCTAGCTAACTAGTTAAGAACTGACTGAAAGGTGTGTGTGTGTGTGTTGTAAAAGTAATTCTTTTTTCATCGTCATTGTTGAGCAAGCATTTATAGTCTATTCTTAAACGGTACAGTATTTTTAAAAGAAAAATGTAGTTACCGGTAATACATGCATTTTAAAGTAATTACGTTGACTATCTGTCATAGTTTGTGGACGAGTCTATGCAGCTCAACCTCTGCACTAGTTATTAGTAAGTCTTTGAGCGTTTTTCAAAACTGACTGTTGTGTCAAACTCTTAACTCTACCATTGTTTAAGTCAACTTTCTTGCTTTCTCTGTGCTAGGCTGTTATTCCAATCTCCATCTGCAAGACCAGACCAAATAAATGTGAGTGATCAATGAGAATTGTCAATTAGTTAACTCTAGTTTCAAAAGAACATCTGTCTCTTTACTTGGTCTTAGATATACCATTATGAAAGGTAAAAACACTTTTACCTGGCATTATTATACATTCCATTTACTTTCCCTTTTCCTCCAAGTGCAACTGAAGATTGCTGCTAGATTATGAACCAAAACCAGATAATTTGACCATACCGCCCCAGTTCTGGCACTAGCTTCTAGTCCAGGCAAGAGCTCACTTTAAACTATTGTTTTTAACTTACAAAACACTTAATGGACTTGCACCATCTTCTCACAGACCTCCTTGTATGTTACAGCCCTAAAGGACACTCCAATCTCAGGATGCTATATACAGTATTTGGTGGTACCCAGAATTAAAAGAAACACAGCAGCGAGCAGAGCTCTCTCTAGAGCCCTTTCCTCTGGAAAGTCTTCCAGTTTAAATCAGAGGCAGACAGTCTCAGTATTTAAACCTAGACTTTAAATTTAGGTTTTCAGCCAGTCCTATGGTCAGCCGTAGTGTGAGGTTTTTATTTCAGCTGTATTTAGTTAGGCTGCACTAACTTTGTAACCGGTGGGGGAACCCACTAGCTATCACCCCCCCTTCAGGTTTATGTAGTCTTGCCATACTTAACTTAAATATCTATCTATATACCTAATTTTGCTTTATTCTATCCCCTCCTATCATGTCCTCACCCCACCCCCACTTGGGTTTGGGCTAAGTCTGCTCTCAGGTCTTGGGATCAATGTAGGCTGCTGTAGTCTTCTCCTTCAGCCTGCCTGGTTCTTCAAGTCAGCATTCCTAGTTGCTGGTCCTGACCCACAACTGCTCCTGGCCTCCTTATTAAATGACTTCTGCTCACATGGACCAGCTGAGCACAAATGAACTCAATGGTGCCTAACAGGTGTGTACCGTACTGGCCACATCCCATACCCATGGACTACACCATTTGTTAAACCACCCATCATTGGAGAAGGAGATCACTCTCTGAATCACCTCCCAAGGTTTCTTCCTTTCTTTTGAGTTTTTCCTTTGCCTTATCTGAGGGTTTATGTCAGATCTATTTTTATGATCAGCTGTAACATTATGACCACTGACAGGTGAAGTGAATAACACTGATAATCTTGTTATGACAATTGTCAATGCATGGGATATATTTAGGCAGCAAGTGAATATTTTGCCCTCAAAGTTGTTGTGTTAGAGGTAGGGAAAATTGTAAGGATCTCAGGGACTATGATAAGGGCCAAATGTTGATTGCTGGACGACTGGGTCAGAGATTCTCCAAAATTGCGGCCCTTGTTGGGTGTTCCCGGTCTGCAGTTTAAAGGATCTGCTGCTACTTCCATGGTGCCAGATACCATAGCACACCTTCAGAGGTCTAGTGGAGTCCATGTCCATTGACGAGTCAGGGCTGTTTTGGTGGCAAAAGGGGACCTACACAATATTAACCAAGTAATCATAATGTTATGTCTGATTGGTGTAAATGGGCATCTGTAAAGCCCTTTGTAACATTGCTTATACAAAGGCTATATACAGTTGTATACAAACATTTGATTTACATTGATAAATAATTGGGTGTTTGGATCAGCAATTTCATTTTGATCTATCAAATAACTGAAGGACACAGTAATATTACGGTAGTGAAATGAGGTTCATTGGATTAACAGAAAATGTGCAATAGGCATCAAAACAAAATTAGACAGGTGTATAAATATGGGCACCCCTGTCATTTTGTTGATTTGAATACCTGTAACTACCTATCACTGATTAATTGTGGCACACAATTTGTTTGGTGAGGTAATTAGGCCTTGAACTTCATAGACAAGAGCATCCAATCATGAGAAAATGTATTTAAGGTGGCCAATTGCAAGCTGTGGTTCTCTTTGACTCTCCTCTGAAGAGTGGCAACATAGCGGCCTCAAAATCTCAAATGACCTGAAAACAAAGATTGTTCAATATTATAGTTTACATGTAGCTACAAAAATTTATTACAGAAATTTAAGCTGTCAGCGTCCACTGTGAAGAACATATTGAGGAAATGGAACACCACAGGCACCGTTCTGTACTGTGTTCTTCAGTTATTTGATAGATCACAATGAAATTGCTAATCCATACACACAATTATTTATAAATGTATGAATTGTCAGGGGTGTCTGTAAATATGATTTGATTTGAAGATGCGCCTTAGAACCCTATCCAACTGTGTCACTGTGCTTACATACCGCATCAATTCATTTTGGCTGATGCACAAACCATGTGGTTTTAGCTAAAGCTTATTGTTTCAACAGTTCTGGAAACTGCTTTCCTCTCACATATTTTGTGTATGTATATTGATTGTTTCTCACCTACTAGGCTTGATCCTACAGCATGTGCTGTCACAATAAATAATCTGCCCTAGCTTCAGCCATAGTTAGTGTTATAGTCAGCCTATATCTATATTGTAATGTAAAGATAATAATACATTAGGTCCATGTTATATTATCACATCTACTCTGCTGGCCTGGATACAGTTGTGGTCCTACTATTCACTCTGGCCCTCTCATCCCTTCTTTAACAACTTGATTTTACTTGGCAAGCACAGAGCAGTCATTTCCTGGTTTAGTGTTATATTATATGAAAATGTTCACTCTCATACATTATTCAGGACTATTTAACATGTGACTTTGAAATGTGTATCAAGAAAGTTTTGAAAAACTATTACAGTGCCTATTTCTTCTGTCATTAATGGAAGGATGGGGGGTGGAATACAAAAAATCTGATTGTGGCACTGATCTGCTACATATGGCAAAGTTTTGGGTGCCCGGATCTGGGCCAGAGTACTCTGGCCAGATTCGGACCGTAATTCAATCTGACACTGGGCCACATTTTGGGACACTCTGGCCCAATCCGGCCTGGATCAGTTTTGCTATGAATAGAAAAATAAAAAACATGCCCGATTTTCAATGAAGATTGAGCACCTATGAGACATTGTAATGGAGGCGGATCGGAACGAAACTTGGTGGGCACGTTCAACTCAAGGCCAGAGAGGTCTGTAATAAGAAATTGGCCACTAGTTGGCGCTAATGAGTTTTTTGGCTCTACGATCACGTGGTGTTATACACATCCACACAATAAGCTTATCATTTGATAGATCTCCTCATGCTAAACAAATTTGCCTCTAGATCAAATACTTTTTCAATCTAGTTCTAGGTTTTTCGCCTGATCGGAACCAGACCAGTCTAGGACAATCCTCTGGCTCTAGATCCATAATTATCAAAAACTGTTTAACTTTTTCATTTGGATGACTGTAACAGGTCAATTGCCTGTATTGGCTTTAAATGAAATATTCCATCTATATTTCTTTCAGTGGTTAAAAGCTTGCTAAATAAAACTTAATGTCTTAAATGCTTATGTGATTAAGGGATTTAAATGCGTGAAACCCGACAAACGCTGCTTGCAGCTTTAATTATTATTATTATTCTGCCACAAAACGCATCGTGCAGCCCAAACCGTAAGTGCTGGAGACTTGAAACTTTGTCAGATGGTAGTACAAAAATCAATGAGAGGTTCAGAGAATATGAGCCCGATTGGCCCATAGGTGGCACTACAGCGACCAATTGCGCGAAACTGCTCATAACTCCTGAACCGTAAGACGTAGGTTTTTTAACCGATCGGAACGAAACCAGTGCAGAAATGTTCTCTGGAGTGTGAATATCAATAATTATCATTTCACGGATGCTAAGGGGTACAAAATGGGGGTGGAGCCTATTTTACTAAAATGGCTATAAATCAAGAAGTAAATGAGATATCTTCACCAAACTCAAAACACATGTGAAGGAGTTCAATCTGTGGTCACAGTAAAAAAATAGTGCCAATCGAACACTAGGTGGCGCTGTAACATTAAAAAAACAAAAAGAGCTATGACCACCTGAGCGTTAGTCCGATTGACTTGAAATTTGGTATGTAGTGTCTTGGTCCAAGGTGCCATGTATGTCTATGAGGACATTGGTGTATCTAAAAAAACATGGCCGCCATCGACCAATGAAGTTTGAGAAGTTTGAACACCTATGAGACAAGGTTAACAGAGGCCGATCGAAACGAAACTTGGTGGGCATATTCAGCTCATGGCCAGAGAGGTCAGTAAGAATTTTGAAAGAAATTGGCCACTAGGTGGCCCAGAGGTGGCGCTACAGCAATCAATTGTACAAACTGCGTATAACTCCTAGACTATAGGGCATAGACTCAAGTGTCTTATATCAGTGGAAAGCTGGACTCCTGATGAACAAAACATAAATCTCCGATTTCTTTTCCACATGATAGATTTTCCGCCATTTTGAATTTTGTCAAAAAACTACTTTCGCGAACTAGTCCTAGGTTTTTCGGCCGATCGGAACCAAACGAGTGCAGAAATGTTCTTTGGAGTCTAAATATCAATAATTATCAAAAAAAGTTGAAATTTCTATTCACGGTCACTAAGGGGCGCAAAATGAACGCTGTGGGAGGAGCCTATTTTACTAAAATAGCTATAAAACACGAAGTAAATCAGATAACTTCACCAAACTCGATATATATGTGAATGAGTTCATTCTGTGGTCAATGTAAAAAAACGTGCTGATTGAACACTAGGTGGCGCTATAAAATAAAAATAAAACAGAAAAAGGGCTATGACCACCTGAACGTTAGTCCGATTAACTTGAATTTTTGTTTTTAACAGAAACCTGGCTAGATGAAAACAGCAATCCAACACTCATTGAGGCAAGCCCAAAAAATTATAAATTTGTCCAATCAGTAAGAGAGGGTAGAAGGGGGGGAGGATTAGCCGTGATTTATCATGAACATTTTTGCTGTACAAAGGTTGATCTCTGAGAATTGTCAACATTTGAATATGTGGCCTTCACTCTCAAAGCAGAAATACCAGTGTTGATGTTAACAATATATCGACCACCAAAACAACTTCCAGCCTTCCTACCAGAGTTCTCTGAAATACTGTCACTGACATCAAACATGAAAAAATTCTTATAAACGGTGACCTAAACATTCATGTAAATAATAATGCTGACAAGTACGCTATGGAATTCATGAACATCCTGCATACTTTTGGCCTGATTCAACAGGTCTCACAACAGACGCATGAACACGGAAATACATTGGATCTGGTGATATCAAAAGGATTACACATACAAAATCTTTCTGTGACAAATGTCTCCCTCTCAGACCACTACTGTGTATTTTATGATGCACACCTATCTGAAACCAAGAATAGGGTACAAAATATAGTCAGAAAACGATACGTAAATGAAGCGGTCGAGCAACATATATCAAGGGTGCTAACACAGCTTCATTTCAACACAATCAATACAGTCCATGAGATGGCAAACAAACTAAATTACTATCTGTCAAATACTCACAAAGCAGCGCCAATTAAACAAAAAAAGAGGTTAGGAGAGAAAGCATCTCCATGGATAAACAGCTCTGTCCGTGAACTAAAACGAGCAAATAGGGCAGCGGAAAGAAAATGGCGAAAAACTGGACTTGAGGTCCATCTTAGTATCTATAAAAAATCCTTAACAACATACAATAACACTGTACGTGCTACAAGAAAAAAACACTTTTCCAGGATCATTATAGAAAGTGGAAATAACCCCAGAATACTATTTTCAACAATAGACAAACTGCTAAACCCTGCCCCTATCCCGAAATGGAAAAGTCAAGCCTCTGAAACTAAATGCAAGGAGTTTGCAGACTTCTTCAATAACAAAATCACAACCATCAGAGCAAGCATTACTACAACAAATATACATTTTCCAAGCAGACCCTGTACAAAGCACATGAAGACATTTAACAGCATTTCTACTGAAGACCTGCAAAAGATTGTTAGAGAGAGTAAATCTACCACTTGCACTATCGACCCTATCCCGACGAACCTTCTGAAAAAGGTCTTTAATAGCATCTCATGCCCTTTCCTAAATATTATAAATAAATCCCTAGAATCTGGAGTCATCCCGAATACATACAAAACTGCTGTTATAAAGCCACTTCTTAAGAAACCACAACTAGACCCTGAGGTACTAAGCAACTATAGACCAATATCAAACATCACTTTTCTAAGTAAGGTGCTTGAGAAAGCAGTTTTTCACCAACTGAGCACATTTCTAAATGACAACAACATTCTAGAAAAGTTTCAGTCAGGTATTAGAGTAAATCATAGTACAGAAACAGCCCTGACCAAAATAGTAAATGATCTAAGAATTAGCATGGATGCAAACAATGTCTCGGTGCTAGTCCTCCTAGACCTGAGTGCAGCATTCGACACCATTGATCATGACATTCTATTAGGCCGTCTCGAAAACTGGGTTGGCCTCTCAGAAAATGTCCTCAGATGGTTTCAAACCTACATTACAGGCAGAAAATTCTTTGTCAGTCTTGGTGACCATATATCCGAGGAACATGAAGTACTATACGGTGTTGCACAAGGAAGCTGTCTGGCTCCACTAGTTTTTTCACTGTACATGCTTCCACTAGGTAATGTCATCAGAGAACACAATGTAAATTTCCACAGCTATGCTGATGACACATAGCTATACATTTCCGTAGAGCCAGATGACATAGATGCAATAAGCTCACTGTCTAGGTGCCTAATTGCCATAAATAACTGGATGAGTGTGTAATTTCCTAAAATTAAATGAGGATAAAACAGAAATCCTCCTAGTTGGCCCCAAAGTCAAAAGGGAGAAAATCAGCATGAACCTTGGCAACCTGACTTCCTTGATCAAACCTGAAGTAAGAAGCCTAGGTGTTATCATAGACTCTGACCTAAGTTTTACCTTCCATCTTAACAAGATGACCAAAACATCTTACTTTCACCTCAGAAATATTGCTAAAGTAAGGCCATTCATAACCCAGAAAGATGCAGAGAAACGAATTCACGCATTTGTCACAACTAGACTGGACTACTGCAACGCCCTCCTTACAGGCCTCCCAAAAAAGTATTTAGATAAGATTCAACTCGTCCAAAACTCAGCAGCGAGACTCTTAACAAGAACCAAGAGGCGAGATCACATTACTCCAGTTCTGAAATCATTACACTGGCTCCCAGTTTCCCACAGGATTGATTTTAAG
>JACXGM010033752.1:0-12183 GCA_016801145.1 Umbra pygmaea
AGCAGTTTAGGGGTCTGGAGCGTTCCTCTGAGCAGATTAGGGATCTGGACCATTCCTCTGAGGAGATTAGGGGTCTTGAGCATTCCTCTGAGAAGTTTAGGGGTCTGGAGCGTTTCTCTGACTAGTTTAGGGGTCTGGAGCGTTCCTCTGAGCAGTTTCAACATTCAAGCGTTAAAAAATGTAACCATTGAAGAAATTACATAATTTCCAATTTAGTTCTCAGAAAGGTTTCAAAAATATTTTTTTCTGAGTTTTCTTTGCAACAAAAGAAAATAATATAAATTTAAGGAATAATCATGAATGTATTACTTTTAATTGTTGCTTGAGGTGAAGACCTTTCTCATGAGTGCACCATTGTCAAATGAATGCATGAATTCTAGTAGAATCCTTGTATATTTGTTCTTTAAGTAAATTTAAAAGTGTGTACTTTTGTACTTCAACTTGAGTAAAAAATTTGAATTGGTAATTTTTTAGGTAACTATTTTTACTTACCAAATGTTGTTATTCCACTTGAATTATTTTTCATCTCCTAGCAAATACATGGCATATGAGACTGAATAATTAGCAAGACTACACAGAGACCACCAGGTTACATGGAATTATCAGGCGACATAATGCATTAATCACGGCATTCTCGGGTACAGCACCCCGCTTACAGCCATCAAGGGAAAACTGTGGTGAAGAGCTGACTTTTAGACCACTGATTTTTATAAAGTTGTTTTGAGATTCAGTAGGCCTACCTATATTGTCTGATGAAGCAAGGTGAGTGCTTGTTTGTTTTTAAAGGCAAATTATACGGGATACAACATATGGGCCAAGCTAACGTCAACAATAGAACTAGTGCAGATTTAGCAGGGGCATCACCACACTTTAAAAACATCCGGGGCTCATAAAGATGACCCGGGGATGAGGGGATTGGGTGTGTGTAATTACATTAGCTGTAATTATGTGTGCTAGCTATTACATTTTTTGTTATAACAGCGCAAAACCAAGGTCAAACCCTGAGATCAGGTCTTGTTTTCACAGACTCAGCTACAACGTAACAATAATTAACATGCCTCAAAGTTATTTATTTTGAATAATGCCCACAACATTTAAACAAATTATCCCCCAACACTTTTCCTGACTGTCAGTGATAATGCACAACTAAAATGGTCCTTTGAATAACAACAACTTTTGTAGATAATCCCACAAAATGGTTTTGAGGTAAACTGAACAATTTATATTTAAGTAATTTTTTGGATGAGCAACTGTATCTGTAATCTAGTAACATCTGAAATTTAAGTGTAATCTCTAGACATTTCTTTCCCTTCATAATAAATTTGCCTAAACTTGGCAATGGTCCACTTAAAAAAATCTAAAAATGTAGCTTTTTTGTGTTGGCAAATCAAGATCTTTCTTAGGAGGGCCAGTTACCCCACTGGGTTGAGGACAGTTTAATGAAAAATGTAATTGTGTTTTTGTTGAATGATCTTCAACAAAGATCTTGACTGAACTTAGAAACCTGAAAAGTAGTTTATAAGGAAAAGGATACTGATAAAGCTTATAGTGAGTTATTAGGATTATTCCAACATTTATATAATACCAATTGTCCAATTAAACAAAATCATATTAAACAGAATTATATTGATTTTCCATGGATCTCAAAGGGATTATAAAACGCCTGTAAAAAGAAACATACACTATTAAAATGTATAAACCATAGAACTAAAGATAGAAATAAATATATAAAAATAAACTAATTAATAGTATGAGGATATGTAAGAAAGAATATTATAGTCAAATATTATAAATAAATAAAAATAATATAAAACAATATGGAATACATTAAACAGTATTATTAGAAATGGCTCCAGACAGGTTGATTATCCTCCATATTTTATTGATAATGATAAGATTGTCAATAGTATGGAGAATGTAGTTAATAGTTTCTATAATATTTTGTGATTGTGGGACCACCAAATGTAGCTGAAAAGATTCCTAATGTAGGTACTATTGAGGAAGCAAATGATTATGTCATTGAATAGAATCCCAGCTCTATGTTTCTAGAAGCAGTGGTGGAAAAAGACATTATAGATGTTATAAATAAATGCAAAAACAAAATATCTACTGATTACGATGACATAGATATGAAAATAGTTTAAAAGGTAATATATGGGATCTCAAAACCACTTACACACATCTTTAACCAGCAAAGGTTTTACCCTTGTACAAAACTGGATACAAAGACCCACACAATTCTCCAAAGATTCATAGACTTTTAGAACATAAATTACTTACAGTCAGTCAATATTACAGACAGTCAATATTACAGACAGTCAATATTACAGACAGTCAATATTCCAGACAGTCAATATTACAGGCAGTCAATATTACAGACAGTCAATATGGATTTAGAATAAATGCTCAACATCTATGGCATTAACAGAATTAATAGAAGAAATCACAAATGACAAGAAAAAACATGCTGTTGGAGTGTTCATTGATCTAACAAAAGCATTTGATACTATAATTCATGATATATTAATAAATATACTTGAAAGATATGGGATCAGTAGAATAGTGTTAAAATGGGTAAGAAGCTATTTAAAAAACAGGCAACAATATGTGAAGATTGGAGAATATAATTCTGGGCCTGGTTACCCGATAACGTTCACACTTAGCGCGCTAAGACCACTCAAAAACATATATCTTACCGAAGTTTTTTATGTTCCTAAGTGTGTTCCCCGAAGTGTCCCACGCTGCCTCTTAAGTTCGACGTTACAAAGGCGCTGTCCCAAGGGAAGGTACTGAATTAGTTGGCATCGATTGCTCAGAAATCGATTTTTCACTTCATTCGAAGGTGCATTACGTGTTAAGAAAGACAACACGTTCTATGTAAATGAAACATTCCTCAAATTATTCCAGTAACATTTATTTTAGCATAGTTTAAGTTATCAGTAAAATATTGACTATTAATTAAATTATCAAATTGTCAGTAATGTGTTCACACGATGGTTATTGTTGCTCGGGAAAAGGACGTTTGGGGTCCCCTGCTGGAGCTGCTGCCCCCGCGACCCGATCTCGGATAAGCGGATGAAGATGGATGGATGGATGGATGGTGTTCACACGATATGTTGTGACTGGTAGACGAACCGGGTATCCCTCGCTAATCATTCAACCTCCTCATCCCGTTGTGCCACTTGTCCCGCTTCTTGACGTGGGTGTAACGACTTCTAAAAATGATGTACTACATTTTTTTATCAGTGGTAAGGTACTTTACAATCAGAATTGATTGGCAAGCAGCTGCCTGCAGTTACTTCTGTTTAATGTGGTTTTGATTGCCATACTGTTTACAATAAAAAGCAACCTATCTACAATGAACAGAGAGAGAGAGTTAGATAGAGAATATGGTGGGGAAGCAACGTAAAAAAAGGGCACCAAGCTTCTCGTCAGAGGAACTTGAAGTTTTGCTGGACGAGGTGAGCTTGCACAAAGTAACACTGTTTTCCAGCTTTCGGAATAACTTGTGCAACAGCAACAAAAAAGAGCTATGGAGCGACATAGCAAGGCTGCCTCCAGATCAGGCACACCGAGGTCCTGGCAGGACGTCAGGGAAAATGTCAAAAAGGCTTAAGTTTTTCCGAATAAAACAACTGACATGGACTAAACGGCTTGTGGCCGGCGCTGTCTTTGATTCAAGACAAGGACACGTTGGATCGTTGCCATATTTGATACCAAATAAAGTCAATTTCATAAATAGGCCTGTATCCATTGCGAACATATTTTATTATTAGTCTTAAAATATCCATAAAATCATTATTGAGTCATAACATTGTCAACATACCATAGTTTGACTTGTACTGCGCTGCACTGATTTCTAAAGACTGCTGCATAGTGGCGGCGACTAGCGGCTTGAGCTTAAACAACGCTAAGAGAGAGCTTACGAATGGTCCAAACCAACCTTACGAAAGTGTGACTTACAGAAGATATACTTAGCGTACAAACGTGTCGGGAACCGTGCCATGAGGTTAAGAGAGAGGTTAAGGAATAGGTTAAGAACTACTATAAGAATGTTTTGGGGAACCGGGCCCTGAATGTTTGGACATTTATTGTGGTGTTCCCAGGGTTCAGTGTTGGAACCTAAGTTATTTATTATGTATATTAATAATATATGTAAAGTGTCAGAAGTATTAAAATTTGTTTTATTTGCAGATGACAAATATTTTTGGTTGTGGTGAGAATTTACAGCAACTTTTGGAGTTGATTACTTTAGAACAAATTATTGTTAATCTGAAGAAAAAAAAATTATTTGGAAATAACACTCAAATACAGGTACAGATCAATGGCACGAGTATTGAACGAGTGTACGATATTACATTTCTTGGTGTAACAATAGATGACAAAATTAGTTGGAAACCTCACATAAGAAACATACAGGCCAAACTATCAAGATCCATTTCAGTTTTAGTTATAGTAAAAATCAATCCAGATCATATACTGTTCATTAATTTTGCCATATTTAAATTACTGTGCAGAGATTATGGGAAACATTACAGTCACTATTTATACTGCAGAAAAGAGCCATAAGAATAGTGCATAAGGTCAGTTCCCGTGACCATACCACTATACTTTTAAGTAAAAAATAATGAAATTCTTTAATCTCGTTGAATTTCAAACAGCTCAGGTAATGTATAAAGCTAGATATAATCTACTACCAGGAAATTGCCAGAAAATGTTTTATGAAAGAAAGGGGGGCTATACTTTAGGAGGGAAATTCAATCTAAAAACTTTAAGCGTTCATACAACTATAAAAACATCTTGTATTTCAATTTGTGGAGTGAAATTGTGGAACAGTTTACATGTTAAATTACCGCAATGTCCAAACATTAACCAGTTTAAAACAATTATAAAGGTATGATTTTCACAAGATACAGGGACGAAAAGGGGCTTTGATCACCGGGTGTGTGTATAGAAGTATGTATATATGCATATATTAATGGGAATGTACATATGCACATGTTATTATTGCTCTGTTTTCAAGATAATTAAGATTCTATGTATATAGTTGTGTAAATTAATTGTTGTGTTTACTTGTTAGTAGGTACCCATAAGGGGATAAAGGATATTTATGTCAAACTTTACAGTCATATTATGTTTTGGCAAATAACAAATCATTAAAGGGTAGGATTAAATAAGTTTATACTTCTTCCTACTCCTTTTCACGCATGTACATCAATGAAATCAGATAACTGAAATGTACTGTATTATGTTGTCTTGTTTATTATTTTATCATATTTTTGTCTTCTATTTGCTAATATTTTAAACAATTATTTGTGCTTATGTTACATGCTCAAAATAAAATTAAATTAAATTTAAAAAAAATCCTTCATCTGAACGCCAAGTTATTTTTTCATCTGGAGCATCAAATTTTTTTCTTCGAAACTTCTTGGGTTTTTCTGCAGCATTTCTTAGCAAACTCCTAGTTGCTGTAACGTTACCCCCTACTTCATTCACAACTGTTGTTCCCCTCTTCTGCTCTGGTAAACCATTAATTGCTGGGTGACCGTTAAATGCATCACTACTGGTGCTCCCGTGCGAGAATGTCACACCAGACACCAAATTTAAAAACATTGTTTACTGCCAAATACAGCGCGATTGACCTGGTGGCGCTAATACAGAGTGCCAATAGGCTTAATCAGCATTGTGTGAACTGGTTTGGAATGGGCTGGAATGTAACAGACCTTTGTTTATATGTAAGAGTTTAGCACTGCAGATTTAATGTCTGGAAAAATTTGTTAACAGATATTAGCTATAAATATTAAGAGTTGGTACAAAGGCTAGTCTTAGAAAAAGGGTAGTCTTAGAATAAAAACGAACTGACCTTAAAGTCAAGTCAAGTTTTTTAAAAAGAAAAACTACTCTTGAATATGTACTGCTAAGCTATGTGAATTGGTAAATTGTAATCTGCAATTCAGCAAATACTGAATGAGAAACGTTCCTTAACATGCCCACCTGGTTAAATAAAAAAACATTGTAACTACATGATATACAGTAAAATTAACAATAACTATCAAATTTTCACGTGTATATTTATTACCCGTCATTTTATCTTCGCTAAATTATTACTCACAAAACAACATTGTTTACAAGTCTACTGGACTGAATTTCAGTCTGTGATTGACAGTAGATTTGATCAGTTATTACTGTCAACATTATTTTGACATGGGATGAAATAGGGTTACAGTTCTTCAATGTTACCTCAGAGTTGTAGTACATATCAATCATATTACTATCAAAGTGCTCAAATTATGCGTTTTGGCTTTCCCCTTCCTTAATTGTTTTATATATGTTTTTTTGTGCATATAATAGGTTTAAACAGTGAAAAAGCCCAAAGTCCACCCCAAAGGGAGTTTCCATCTCCAACAGAAATTATTGTTCATAAACTTCTCCAAACAGCTCAATTGTAGTCAAGCCTTTACGGAAGTTATAAAGCGAATGTTATACCTGGAGTGAAATGGTTTTGCTCATTGTTAACAGAATCTTTAATATGGTGATGGGTAGTGTATTTTTGAGTAACTTTTACCAGCTGCTGTTACGGTCGCAGTCAAATGTAGTCTCAGGAGCTAACGTTACAAACGTTATTTTTACACAGGGTGAAAGGTGGAGCTGCAGCAATGTGCAGTTTGAAAAAAAAATTGTTTTTTTGAAAATCCAACCATGTAAACATATTCTGGTAAAACACATATTCTGTCCAAATACAATTATAAACCTGAAAATAAGCATAATTTGAGCTCTTTAATAAAAAACTTGACTCTTATGACATGAACACTATTGACACATTCATGAAAAACAGAGAAAACACAAATGATTTGAATTATATGACACCCATTCTGTATGATTGACAGGAGAGATTATCAGAGGGGCGGAGTTTTTACCACCAACATTAAGGTAGGGGCTAAAGTATGGATAGAGTTTCTCAGTGAAGGTACAGCCAGAGAAAGAGTAGATATGAGACCTGGCCTCCACATCATAGAAGGAGACCAGACCCTCCTCATAATCCACAAACACCCCCACCTTCTGGGGCTTCTGTCTCAGGGAGAGGGGGACTGAGGGGGAAACTGCAGCTGTGTACTTACTGTCATTCCTCAGCATCACAGACCAGTATCCATGTTTAGGGCTGAGTGTGATATTTCCCTTTCTGTTAGCAGACTCTCTGGCCACTCCTAAATCCCACTGAGTCTTCCCCTTAACTATCACCTCATAGTAAAATCTACCTGAGGAGAAACCCTCCTTTCCCAGAACACAGGCAGCATAATCAAATCTCTCTGGGATGTCAGGGACATTCTGCTTTATGTTTCCAAGTCTCACTTGTTTTCCATCATTAGACAGGATGAGATCAGGTTGTGCTGTATCAGGGTCCAGAGTCACATCCACTTCATACTGATGAATCCTCTTCAGCTCAGCATCACACAAAATCCTGTTAATTTCCAATATCACAGTCTCCTCCAGCTGGGACACAGCTCTCCTCACGGTCCCCAGTACAAACAGATCACTGGGAACACTGATCTCAGACCAGTCCTTGGTGGGTGGAGGAGTACAGAGGGATGTTGAGCTCTGGAGGAGGTGGAGGTGGTCCTCAGTGTGTGAGAGCTGCTCCAGATCAGAACATCTCCTCTTTAGCTCTGTGACTTCCTGCTCCAGCTCTTTAATGAGTCCTTCAGCCTGCCTCTCTGCTGCTCTCTGCTTCTCCTTAATCACCTCAAGAAGTTCAGCCAGGCCTCTCTCAATGGAGCACACCAGAGCAGTGAAGACCTCCACACTGTCTGATATCTGCCTCTCTGCATCTTTCCTGCTGAGTTCAAAAGAATGTTTGATCTCCTGAACCTTCTGCAGTCGCTGCTGGATCATCTGCTGTACTTCTGCCTTAGTTTTTCCCAGTCTCGACATCTTCTTTACATACTCTTCTTCTAGAGGAACAGTTTCATGAGTCATGTGGTCTGATGTCAAACAAAAGACACAAAGACACGTCTGGTCAGTCCTACAGAACAGCTCCAGTAGTCTGTCATGTTTCTTACACATCCTGTCCTCCAGGTTCTTCACAGGATCGATCAGCTTGTGTTTCTTCAAGGCTGGAGCTATGTGATGAGGCTCCAGGTGAGTCTCACAGTAAGAGGTCAGACACACCAGGCAGGACTTCAGGGCCTTGAGCTTTGTCTCAGTACAGATGTCACAGAACACTTCGATCAATATAGATGGACGGTTTGTGCTGCTGGTTGCTGTCAGTTGAATAGACTTCCTAAACTGAGCAAACATTTCAGATATGAATTTATTGATGAAGAGATCAGGCCTCTTTTCAAATATTATCTTACACACGGGACACTGACACAGGTCATTACTATCCCAGTATGTTGTTATACAGGCCTTGCAGAAGTTGTGTCCACATGGAATGGAGACTGGCTCAGTCAACATTTCCAGACAGAAGGAACACAGGAACTGTTCTTCAGAGAGAACACTGCTGGAGGAGGCCATTTCTAGAGAAAACAAAAGTGAAACCAGACAGTGTTTCCTGGAATTATGTTTTGAACAGTTTCAACTTCATAGTTCTTAACATGTTGTTTAGGGTCATGATGAATGATTCATTGTGTTACAATGATTAACATCAAATATCATTAATATCATATAATATTTTTAACATAATATTGCTTATTATTAACTAGAAGGAAAACACAACAGTTAAACGTTAACATTCAACATAAATTTTCATGTTAATCTCTACTGACCGGCATATGGGCGCAGATGGCTCAGTGGGTAGGGAGTCAGACTTGTAGTCAGAAGGTTGCCAGTTCGATTCCCGACTGAGCCAAATGTCGTTGTGTCCTTGGGCAAGACACTTTACCCTAATTGCTCCCAGGTCGTTGCTGTAAATAAGAAATCGTTCTTAGTCAACTCACCTGGTTAAATAAAGGTTAAATTAAAAAATTAAATGTTTGTGGATAATATCTCTCTCCTTTCTATTGGTGAGACAAAGGGTCAAAGACTCTGGTAATAATATGAACAAACAGCTATTTAATAGAGATAATCAAAGTAAAAGAGAGACGTGTGTCCTGTACACAATACACTGTATCTGTCTGATCATTTTCACTTCAGGTGAGTTGCTAAGCTCCTCCCACCAACCATTGATGTGTTATTTTCTCTTCCTGAAACAAAGACACAGTGCAGCCTACACAGGATTTTCATGTACTTGATGATGCATTTGATGATACAACAACATCAATATACCTTTTTAAAATTGTAAGAATTTTCTCATGACAATTTAATATTGTAGCTGATCAGAAACTGACATTTTATTGTTTTGATTAAACATGTGATAACAGGCAGGTGATAAAAGTCAGGGAAAACCAAAACCTGACACAAAACATAATGGGGAGTAAGCAGGTGCACTTTCAAAGGCTCACCAAGAGGGGGCAACCATGACACGTGACCCAAGTGGTGAAGGGTTCAAGGCCTGGATAAAAACATATTTCACACAATTTGAAGCGTTCAAGGCCTGGTTATAAATGCAGTGTGTCTTAGACATAAAGCTCCTGGACTGGTGGCCTCTAGTGGACCTGAGGGGCTGGAACAGTCCATGGCTCTAGTGGACCTGAGAGGCTGGAACAGTCTGTGGCTCGGATGGCAGCTCAGGAGTGATCTTCTATCTAGTCACAAGATACTATGTGTCGTCACCCATTTTGACAAAGTGGTTTTAAATTATTCAGATTTTGGTAATTGGCAACAGTTTTCTACAGTAGTAACAAGGGTTTAGCCACCTGGCATTTTGAGTATACAGTATGCTAGATGTAGATATTTAGTATAGTGGTAAAGAAACAAAAGAACAGGTCCCAGGCACTCAGTCAAGTCTTCAAATGAGGAGAAGGATAAAGTTAGATGTAGATATTTAGTGTAGTGGTGTTGTAACATTTAATTTATTTCTGCAGAAGATCATATTTACAGTGGTATAAAAAAGAATCACCCCCCTGTAAAATAATCACATTGTGTTGCTCTGCAGCCTGAAATGAAAATGGACACAGTTTTTGTTTCATTCAGCAGTGATCCATACATGGGGAAAGATGAAACCAGGCTATCATTCATTAACATAAGGTTTTACATAATCCCATTTTAATATGTCCAGGAAACACAGGGAAATAACATGAATTTGACTAAATGAAACTGAATGAAATCGTTTCGTTTGCAGTTCTTGCTCTCACAGAGTTTTAGCCGCACTACAGACTATACTTCTAATTGTGCAACAAATTTGATCTGCATATATTAGTTGAAATCATTTACATTCAACATTAACAAAATAAAAAAACAGGTTTTACACAATGCCACATGACACAATGCTTACTAATACAGAGGTAATTAAAAACATGTTTTTATCTGTCACCTTTTGTGCTACATCATGCTCTCTTTGGGAGAACAAAATAATGAAACTGTAATGATTGAGTTCTCCAAAGGTAAAAATGGAACAATGTTTACTTTAATAGAGTCCATGCAAAAGTACAGAGGAGAGCCAAGGCAGAATCATCAAACATGTCATCAGGTAAAACCAGAATAACTATCTCTAACCATAGGCTACGGTACACACAGGAATATCCAAGACAGAGTAATCAAACAGCAAAGCAAAGGTCAGAACCGGAATATCAATGATATATGGCAATGCTCAGAAATGGAGAAAATATACTCACAAATACCTCGCAAAGAGGGAATGGCTAAGGAAGCTGTAGTCCACTGGAAGTAGAACTGGGGAATGGGAATTATAGTTCTGAACAATAAAGAATAGGGAAGTGGCAGTTTCCAGGGAAGGGGAACTGGGAAACATTACAGAACCCCCCCCCCCAAGGCGCAGCTCCCAAGGCGCCAAAAGGAGGACATACCACAGGACACCAGGTAGCAGAAGACCCAGGCAGGAGACCGCAGCCGCAGAAACCAGGCTGGCGGAGGCACACCAGGCCTAAGCAGACGAGCAGACCAGGCCGGAGGATGGAGCCATGGCGGGCCGGAGGGAGGAGACAACATCCGCGGACCAGAAGGCCGTGGCACGGCAGGGCAAAGCAAACAAGGAGACAGGGCTGGAGGCTGGAGCCATGGCGGGCCGGAGGGCGGAGGCAGCAGTAGCGGACCGGAGGGACGAAGAATCAACGGTGGTCCGGATGATGGAGGCAACAGCGACGGGCCGGAAGGACGAAGCTGCAACGGCGGGCCGGAGGGCGGAGGCAGCAGCAGCGGACCGGAGGGACGAAGAATCAACGGCGGTCCGGAGGATGGAGGCAGCAGCAGCGGACCGGAGGGACGAAGAATCAATGGCGGTCCGGAGGATGGAGGCAGCAGCGGCGGACCGGACGGCTGAGTCCGGGCAGGTGGAGGTCCGGCCGAGCAAGGTAGAAGCGGAAGCCGAGGCGGAGGCCAGGCAGGCGGCACCAGAGACAGAGTCCGGACCGACAAAGGCAGAAGCAATGTCCCCGCGGGAGGCGGCCAGGCCGGAGGGGGCGTCGAGGGCCAAGGCAATGGCGGACCAGGCACCGGAACCACAGCAGACACAGGAATCTGCAAGAACACAGCACAAACAGACACAGACAAACAGACAGACACAGAGAGGGGCACAGAGACCAGGGTATGCGTATGCCTGGGGACAAGCTCTGGAGCAGGGGCGAGGTTAGGAACCGGCACGGTGACAGGGGCAGACACCGGCACGTGGAGAGGAGCAGCCAATGGCCCTGGGAGAGGAGTAGGACCATAGCACTGGGAGAGGAGCAGGACATGGCACTGAGAGAGGAGCCACCTCAGGGATAAGGTCAGGCTCTGGGATAAGGGCAGGCTCTGGGAAAAGGGCAGGCTCTGGGAAAAGGGCAGGCTCTGGGAAAAGGTTAGGTACTAGTGAAGGGTCATGGTCAGGCAAGGTTACAGTGACAGGCAAGGGCACGGTGACAGGCAAGGGCACGGTGACAGGCAAGGCCATGGTGACAGGCAAGGGCACGGTGACAGGCAAGGGCTCAGGGACTAGGGCAGTCACCAGGACTGAGTCAGGCATTGGTAAGGGGACTGGAGGAGGGACTAGGAAATGCTCTGGCTCAGGGACAAGGACAGGCCTGGGGACAAGGCAAGGCTCAGATTCGGAGACAAGGCATGGCTCAGGTTCGGAGACAAGGCATGGCTCAGGTT
>JACXGM010033753.1:0-12183 GCA_016801145.1 Umbra pygmaea
ACAGTGCTTGACAGATATACGGTGGATAATTTGTACAGTGCTTGACAGATATAAATTGGATAATGTGTACAGTGCTTGATAAATAGTAAGGTGGATAATGTGTACAGTGCTTGACAGATATAAGGTGGATAATGTGTATAGTGCTTGACAGATAGAAGGTGGAAGTTTTGTACAGTGCTTGACAGATATAATGTGGATAATGTGTATAGTGCTTGACAGATATAAGGTGGATAATGTGTACAGTGCTTGACAGATATAAGGTGGAAAATATGTACAGTGCTTGACAGACATAAGGTGGGTAATTTGTACAGTGCTTGACAGATATAAGTTGGATAATGTGTACAGTGCTTGATAAATATTAAGGTGGATAATGTGTACAGTGCTTGATAAATAGTAAGGTGGATAATGTGTACCGTGCTTGACAGATATAAGGTGGATAATTTGTACAGTGCTTGACAGATATAAATTGGATAATGTGTACAGTGCTTGATAAATAGTAAGATGGATAATGTGTACAGTGCTTGACAGATATAAGGTGGATAATGTGTATAGTGCTTAACAGATATAAGGTGGAAGTTTTGTACAGTGCTTGACAGATATAAGGTGTAAAATGTGTACAATGCTTGACAGATATAAGTTGGATAATGTGTACAGTGCTTGACAGATAAGGTGGATAATGTGTATAGTGCTTAACAGATATAAGGTGGATAATGTGTATAGTGCTTGACAGATAGAAGGTGGAAGTTTTGTACAGTGCTTGACAGATATAAGGTGGATAATGTGTATAGTGATTGACGGATATAAGTTGGAAGATTTGTACAGTGCTTGACAGATATACGGTGGAAAATGTGTACAATGCTTGACAGATATAAGGTGGATAATGTGTACAGTGCTTGACAGATATAAGTTGGATAATGTATACAGTGCTTGACAGATATAAGGTGGATAATGTGTACAGTGCTTGACAGATATAAGGTGGAAAATGTGTACAGTGCTTCACAGAAAAATGTAGGCACATCTGATAATTTCCATGATTTTCACTTGTAAATATTTGTGTGTTTGGATCAGCAATTTCATTTTGATCTATCAAATATCTGAAGTACATAGTAATATTTTAGTAATGAAATGAGATTCATTGGAATAACAGAAAATGTTCAATATGCATCAAAACCAAATTAGACAGGTGCATACATTTGGGAACCCTTGTCATTTTGTTGATTTGAATACCTGTAACTACCTAGCACTGATTAATTGGAACACACAATTGGTTTGGTAAGCTCATTAATCCTTGAACTTCATAGACATGTGCATCCAATCAGGAGAAAAGGTATTAAAGGTGGCCAATTGCAATATGTTATTTTCTTTGACTGTGGCAACATGGAGGCCTCAAAACAACTCTCAAATGACTTGAAAACAAAGATTCCTCAACATTATGGTTTAGGGGAAGGCTACAAAAAATAATCACAGAGATTTAAGCTGTCAGTGTCCTTTGTGAGGAACATAGTGGGGAAATGGAAGACCACATACACAGTTCTTGTTAAGACCAGAAGTGGCAGGCCAAGTAAAATATTGGCGAGGCAGAGGCGAAGGATGGTGAGAATGGTCAAAACAGCCCATAGACCACCTGTCAAGACCTACAACATCATCTTCCTTTTCTGCCTTTTCTGCACACATGCCACAAACAGAGTCGCTTGAGGTATACAAACACATATTTGGACAAGCCAGCTTTATTTTGGAAGAAGGGGCTGTGGACTGATGAAACAAAGATGGAGTTATTTGGTCATAACAAGGGGTGTTATGCATGGCGGCAAAAAACACAGCATTTCAAGAAAAACACTTGCTACCCACATTAAAATTTGGTGGAGGTTCCATCATGTTGCGGGGCTGTGTGTCCAGTGCCTGTACTGGGAATCTTGTAAAGTGGAGGGTTGCATGGATTCCACTTAATATCAGCAGATACTTGAGAATAATGTTGAGGACTCAGTCACACAGTTGAAGTTACCTCGGGGCTGGATGTTTCAACAAGACAATGACCCAAAACACTGCTCAAAATCTACTCTGGCATTTATGCAGAGGAACAAATACAATGTTCTGGAATGGTCATCCCATTAGTCTGGAGCAGGCCCCTGTCCGACAGACTTTCAACTCATGCCTCTGGCTGAGCTTTTTGTGCATCCCTGTGGAGGTTGGGGGCATTGAACCAGAGTGGACAATGTTCAAAACCTCCATTCCTGAAGCTGTGGTGGGGAGCTGTGGTCTTAGGGTCTTGGGTGCCTCAAGGGGCGGTAACCCATGGACACCGTGGTGGACACCAGGGGTCAGGGAAGCCGTCCGACTGAAGAAGGAGTAGTTCTGGGATATGTTATCCCGGAGGACTCCAGAAGCATTTGCAGGGTACCGAAGGGCCCAAAGGTCTGCAGCCTCAGTCGTGAAAGAGGCAAAGTAGCGGGTGTGGGAAAAGTTTGGAGAAGACATGGAGAAGGACTTTCGATTGGCACCAAAGTGCTTCTGGAAAACCGTCTGCCATCTCAGAAGGGGTAGCGTGGAACCATCCAAGCTGTATACAGTAAGGGTGGGACTCTGTTGACCTCAACTGAGGAGGTAATAGGGTGGTGGAAGGAGCACTTTGAGGAACTCCTGAATCCTACTTCTATGCACTCTATATTAGAGGCAGAGCTAGAGGATGATGGGGGATTGTCATCAATTTCCCTGGTGGAAGTCACTGAGGTAGTCAAACAACTCCACAGTGGCAAAGCCCCAGGGATTGATGAGATCCGTCCAGAAATGCTGAAAGCTCTGGGTGTGGAGGGGCTGCCTTGGCTGACACGCCTCTTCAAAATTGCATGGAAGTCTGGGACAGTGCCAAAGGAGTGGCAGACTGGGGTGGTGGTTCCCCTTTTCAAAACGGGGGACCAGAGGGTGTGTGCCAATTACAGGGGTATCACACTTCTCAGCCTCCCTGGTAAAGTCTACTCTAAGGTGCTGGAAAGGAGGGTTCAGCCAATAGTTGAACCTCAGGTTGAAGAGGAACAATGTGGATTCCGTCCTGGTCTTGGAACAACGGATCAGATCTTTACTCTCGCAAGGATCCTGGAGGGGGCCTGGGAGTATGCCCATCCTGTCTACATGTGTTTTGTGGATTTGGAGAAGGCGTATGACCGGGTCCCACGGGAGATACTGTGGGAGGTGCTGTGGGAGTATGGGGTGAGGGGGTCTCTGTTTGACCAAAGTGAGAGCTGTGTCCGGGTTTTCGGCAGTAAGTCGGACTTGTTTCATGTGAGGGTTGGTCTCCGCCAGGGCTGCGCTTTGTCACCAATCTTGTTTGTAGTATTTATGGACAGGATATCGAGGCGTAGTCGGGGTGGGGATGGGTTGCAGTTCGGTGGGCTGAGGATCTCATTGCTGCTTTTTGCAGAGGATGTGATCCTGATGGCATCATTGGCCTGTGACCTTCAGCACTCATTGGATCGGTTCCCAGCCAAGTGTGAAGCGGCTGGGATGAGGATCAGCACCTCTAAATCTGAGGCCATGGTTCTCAGCAGGAAACCGATGGAGTGCCAACTCCAGGTAGGGAATGAGTCCTTACCCCAAGTGAAGGAGTTCAAATACCTTGGGGTCTTGTTCGCGAGTAAAGGAACAATGGAGCGGGAGATTGGTCGGAGAATCGGTGCAGCAGGGGGCGGTATTAAACTCATTATATCGCACCGTTGTGACGAAAAGAGAGCTGAGCCAGAAGCTCTCAATCTACCGGGCAGTTTTTTTTCCTACCCTCACCTATGGTAATGAAGGCTGGGTCATGACCGAAAGAACGAGATCCAGGGTACAAGCGGCCGAAATGGGTTTCCTCAGGAGGGTGGCGGGCGTCTCCCTTAGAGATAGGGTGAGAAGCTCAGTCATCCGTGAGGATCTCAAAGTAGAGCCGCTGCTCCTTTGCGTCGAAAGGAGCCAGTTGAGGTAATTTGGGCATCTGGTAAGGATGCCCCCTTGGCGCCTCCCTAGACACGTCCAGCTGGGAGGAGGCCTCGGGGAAGACTCAGGACTAGGTGGCGAGATTATATCTCCACCCTGGCCTGGGAACGCCTTGGCTCGGGAAAAAGACGTTTGGGGTCCCCTGCTGGAGCTGCTGCCCCCGCGACCCCGATCCCAGATAAGCGGACGAAAATGGATGGATGGATTAATTTGGAATGGCCATCCCAGTCCCCAGACTTGAATATCATTGAATATCTGTGGGGTGATTTGAAGCGGGCTGTCCATGCTCTGCAACCATCAAACGTAACTGAACTGGAGATGTTTTGCAGGGAGGAATTGTCCAAAATACCTTCATCCAGTATCCAGATACTCAATACAGGCTAAAGGAAGAATCTACAGGCTGTTATTTCTGTTAAAGGAACCTCAACTAAATATTGATGTGATATTTCTGTTGGGGTGCCCAAATTTATGCACCTGTCTAATTAAATTTTTATACATATTGCACAATTTCTGTTAATCCAATGAACCTCATTTGACTACTGAAATATTACTGTTTCCTTCAGTTATTTGATAGATCAAAATGAAATTGCAGATCCAAACACCCACTTATTTATTAATTAAAATCATGGAAATTGTCAGGGGTGCCTAAACTTTTGCATACGACTGTATAAGGTGAATAATGTCTACAGTGCTTGAAAGCCACTGACCTGCTGTCTGACCGATTAATCTATAAGCGTTTTAGACATTATCATGTTTTAGACATTAAAGGTACACTGTGTAGAATTAGAGTGAAAACAGAACAACTTTCTTTTTCAGTTACCAGGTTCCAAAAGTTACCAGGTCTTGTATGATATTTTAAACATCAGAAAAAGCAGTTTAGCTGCGACTGTGATTTCCTCCACTTTGCAGTGCATTTTTCTACCATTTGAAATGTTATTGCAAAGAGAACATGACGAGTTGTGGTTCATTAGAGTTGGTCAATGGGCATGTCGTTAATATAATTGATGCATTTTACACTGTGCTTTTGTTTTAACAAAATACTGCATAGTGTAGGTAATCATTATCCGATATATGTTGTTTTTTCAGATTTTTTAAATACCAAGAAGTATTATCTTTTTCAGTATCTGTAAGCTTCCAAGAGCAAGTAGTTCTATTTTTATGGCTTGAATTCTACAAATAGCATCTTTAATGATAACAATATTCAATAAAAAAAGTTTGCATTTAAGAAAGTCATGAATAATTTAATCAATTGTGATTTGGGGGTGGATCTTTAGTTTGGAAGAGTATAAATGGCACTTGGGGGTGATTCTGGGATTTAAATGTATATTCTGATGTATATTCTTTGTCAAAATTGACACACTTCATTTAATTCTGGAGCTGGAAATGCAAGCAAGGATGTTGAAATGCTCAAAGATCCTCAGCTTCCAGATTTTGTGTTGATCATTTTTTATGAGATGCACTTTCAAAGAGACCTAAAAACATTTTGCATATATTTAACACAATTATGGATTTACTTTAGGATAAACATAGGGAAAATATCAGTGAACATTTTTATCATTTGAATTCTGTTCATGTACTATGTAAGTAATATTTAAAGACACCATATGTTTGACTTTAAAGATCACCTTATAAAATGTCAAACTGTCCCTCAGATATTCTCCATTGTAATACTCTCCATTGATATTATTTATATTTTAACACTATAAAGACCTTAATGAAATAGTGTTGCTGTCAGTGCCATCACAGCTGTACAGTGATTTCTAAGTATATGCATGTGTGTCCTAAATGCAGTTTTGGTTTAACATTTTCGTTTATCCTCTTTGGTCTCAGTATTTGTACTTATTTTCTTTATCACTAATTTAAAGTGTTCGGATTGAGTTTTCAGTCTGTTTCTTTTTTTAGTCTGCTATTAATACCCATCTGAGTAAACTGGTCCGGTGCTTTACCTTAAAATAGATGCCTGTCACTGTTGTAATTACAGCCCACAGGAGGTATCGTTTGACAAGGCACAAGGCAGGGGTCAGAGGTCGTGCCCTGTCTGCCTCCCTGTTTTCAGACATCGCCACAAGGTCACTGACCCCTTTGAACTTTTACACACTCCCTCTAACACCCCAGGGTTAAAGACACAACAAGAACACATCAACAACAACAGCAGTAAATAACAGCCAAGTCCGCTAAAGAGACAGTCAAAACAGTCCCTTTTCATTTTAAATAGTATAACAACTGATTTAGTCGCGCTTGTTTTTTGGTTCCATTTCTATCCTCACTGACTGATTGGTAATTGAGATAAACAGTTCAGCTTCAAGCACATGAAGCCACAGGATATCAGAGCCCCCCTCCATCCTTGTAATTGATCATTTGTCTCTCTGGGGCCTCATCTTTACTCAATGTGTGTATATAAGAAAGTAACGGATGGGTTTCTAACTGTGAGTTGCTACTTTAATGCCTCTGCTGTCTAACTGGCCAGCCTGTATAGACATTACAGTGTCTGGGAATCCGAAAACGTTTAAGTGTGCCTTTATTTACTTTGCTGAATGTGAGCAAACAAGAGGAGCGATTCCCTTGAGAGGTGTAAGGACAAAGGAAGAAGGAATTGAGGAGGTAGAAGGAAAGGAAAAAAATATTTACTATATATATTACTGTATGAAACTGTATGCATTAATTAGTGTAAGTATGAAACTGTATGCACTAACTACTGTATGAAACTGTATGCATTAAGTACTGTATGAAACTGTATGCACTAATTACTGTATGAAAATGTATGCACTAATTAGTGTAAGTATGAAACTGTATGCATTAATTACTGTATGAAACTGTATGCACTAATTACTGTAAGTATTATACTGTATGCACTTATTACTGTAAGTATGATACTGTATGCACTTATTACTGTAAGTATTATACTGTATGCACTAATTAGTGTAAGTATGAAACTGTGGACTCATTACTGTAAGTATAAAACTGTATGCACTCATTACTGTAATACTGGATAAGTGAAATGAATGTAAAGTAATATTATGTATTAATGACTTTATAACATGGGAATAACACTCCATCGTCTAAACAAAAAATGCAGTCACAAACAAAGCTAAAATAATGCACAGCATTTTTAACCTGGGGTAAACAGCCAACTGTCCATCACTGTCAGAATGTGCAATTTTATTGTAATTGAGCAGCCCGCAAACATATGTTACCCAGAATGCTCCTTGTCTGCGCTGACCTCTGCCCCCTGGAGGCCTTAAAGGAGATAGCAGAGGTCACGGGAGCTAGGGCTGCTAGGAGCTTGGATGGGGGAAGTGGGTGTGTGGGGGCTGTGTACAGGTGAAAGGGGTTTAACCTGTCATCACTGCACAGTCCATTTCTCAAGCACACACACACCAACACGGGAGGGCCAGGGTAAATGGGTCTCTGGGCCAAGAATGAACCCAGATTCAGTGGTTCAGAGTGGGAGATACTGGAGGGGACTTGAGGTAACAGAGATCAGACTGGCTTCCATATTGGTCCCGTATTGCACATATGATGGCATTCACAGATGACTGACCACCAAAAGTTAGGCTTCTATTGTTGTACACCTTTTCAGAATATTAAGTTATTATTTTGAAGTCTTATAATAATTCAGTAGTTGTGTTCTCGGCTATGTCAAATCTGCATCCAATCTTAGATGCAGTGGATCTTATACGCGTTCTGTTCACAATGTTCATATACAGTCCATTTTAAACGAGTACATTTTACACCAACATTACTAATAAGCCGCCAATATGTTTTCAGTCTAATTTTTGTTTTTCACCAGCCTACAGAAACGTCACTACCCAGATGGTAAACATACACAGCATTCCTTCAGACTTTATTGAGGCTGTTGTGATACTGGAGAAAATTTATTATGGCACAGGATTAGTAGTAAATTAGTTTGGACCGTGGGTCAGACCAATCATTAGAGATAAGACCTCTGGATGATCCAGAGACTGGCTGGCAGGGAGGGCACAGTCCCCCCCCATCTTGCCCACCATCTCATTCCCCTGAACTCCTTTGAAGTTTCCTTGATTTAATGTTTAGTGAGGGGGTGCTGGGTCCAGAACAATGTCATTGATCTCTAAGCGTATCCACAGACTTATAACCGTATATATGTCTTGGGCCAGGCCCACACTTTGTTGTACACAGGCAATTGACCCTGTTTTTATCTGAGTCACCCCATAGCCCCATCACCATCTCTGTGACCCAGGTCCAGCCAAGGAAGCAAACGGTGGATCTCCCCTGACCCAGACATCTGTTAGCCTGGCTGTAACCTGGATTTAACCTGACTGCTCTTCCTCTTTGCTCCAGAGCCTACTGAAGTGAAATAGTGGGTGTGAAAAAAATTGAATATCCTTCTTTCATGTCCCATGGAGAAATGTTGCAACGTTAGCTGGGTAGCGCCCCACTCCCCTCGTTTGCCTAAACGAGGACGCTATGCCAAAGCTAGTCAGCTTTAATGGGTGTATAATATAGTGGCGGGTTTAGATGTTTCATAACCTCGGAAATACCCCTCGACACACGATTGAGCTTGTGCGTGTGTGTGTGTGAGGATGACTGTTATCAACCTCCTGAGCTGTCCGGCTTTGTGGATATAATCTAGATCGCTCAATCGAGCAATTTAGACTATTTATCTGATTGCAGCAGTGAAAAGTGTGATAGTTGTTTAGGTATGGAGAAGGTCTGGTCCAAACACAGCTAGACAGGGAAATGTAGCATTCTAAACCACACACACATGCACACAGCAGCAGCACTGTATTTGTACAGATGTGTAAAGTTATTACTCTACATGTGAAATATCAGGGTCTGTTTGGCCCCTGGTCAGAAATGTCGCAGCTTTGTTTCTAAATGTTTACTGGTAGTAGATCTACTGCTCTCCAGTGACTACTAGATGTCAGATCACTGTAACAGAAGGAAATGGTTATCTTTTAGAAGAATGTTTTGGACACATTGGAAATTGCAGCCGTTAGATTGTACCACTTCCACATTTGGCACAGACGAGTGAAAAGCACTCAATAAGCTTTATCAGCGGGGCATTTATTTTCAATGTTTTTAAGATGCAAGATTTCTTTGGATCATCTCGGAAATGTGTGGTCTTTCTTTGGTTTGTTGAATACAGAAAGACTTTGACTGTGAAAAAAATACTTGTTTGCTCTGGAGGTTTTTTAATACTTAAAAGTAAGGAGTACCACTTAATTGTGTATGTGTGTATGTGTGTATGACTATCAGTACGTATGTATGTATGTAAAGGTGAAAAACTGTGTATTTCTGCATGTATGTGCCCATTCTCGCCTACTGTTTTTATTCGGCCCATTTTGCATTAAATCCTTCACAACACACCACTATGCAATTACATCTTCATGAAATAATTTAATTATGAACTTTGTCACATATGATGCAAAGTCGTTGTAATTCCCCTGGAACTCGGAAATACTTTACCCCCGTAATGACACTGCCAGTGGTGGTGGTTTGTCACAGTCAAACTGAAATGGGTGGCTATTTAATCAAATTGGTTATAATTGTGAGAAAACATAAACTTGCCGTGACCAGATGACTACAACAAAAGTAAATTTGTGTCTGTCTGTGTGAAAGTTTGCGTGTGTGTATGTGCAATGTGATCTCATAGCTCACTACACTATTTACATTTGCCTAATGGTAAAAGTTTGTAGAAGTAAAAATTTAAAAATGTTGTGACAGGTGTTAAGGATAAGTCAGGTATTCATCGTAAATGGTTAAGATAATGGTTTGGAATAGGCGTAAAAAAGAAGGTGCAACTTTAATACAAAAAGTCTTCCAGTACACATGCTAGAACTAAACTTTTTCCATCCATGTATTTCAAAGGTTTCTCACAACCTTTAGAATCAACAGCTAAACTGTCCATCCAACATCCCCTAAATGCAGTCATTGCCCAAGTGGCCGGTTTTTAAGTTTCCAGCTGGAAACTTCCAATATAAGGTAATCATGCTTTTGTGTGTTTAAGTGTACGTGCATGTGATGTGTGTGTGTACTTGTTTATGTGTACTTGTTTATGTGTACTTGTTTATGTGTACTTGTTTATGTGTACTTGTTTATGTGTACTTGTGGGTACCAGTGCTTGAAGTGGAAAAGCAAAGGTGCCGGTACTCATGCGTTGGCAAATCACTATGACATTTGAGATTTCTACAGTGAAAAACAAAACTTGGAGATATTGCTGGCACAACAACAATATTTTTTATAACAATTTTTAAAATATTTTTATATTTATTTAAACAAGTCGTGTGTGTGTGTGAGTGTGCGTGTGTGTGTGCTTGAGAAAACAGAACTCTGGCTCTGCCACACGCACTCTTTAAGTACCTTTCTGAAGCCAGGTTAACATAATGACTTAAAAACTAGACACACTTCTTTTTAGTTTCCAGGTTTTCAGCACCACTTCGAGCACTGGTAGGTACCTGAAGTTCCGACATGTATACAAAAACCTGAGAAATTGACCTTTTGGGGACATTTCCCAAGTCCCCATGAGGGGAATTGCAATTTATGGCTCCGGGGTTATGTTTAGGGACAAACTTACTATTGGGCATAGTGTTCGAATTGGGGTAACTATTAGGTTTAGGCATTGCCGGTTAGGTTTAGGGTTAGGGATTATTGAAAGGTTAATTTTAGAGACTAAATGTGGGTTACTGAGGTTAGGGTTAGGGTTAGGGTAAGGGTATGGTTAAGGTTAGGGATACGTTTAGGGTTAGTTTCAGGGTTAGGTTTAGGGCTAAGAAATAAGGAACATGGCTTTTTAGGTCAAAATTACTCAATTCCCCACAAAGATAGAAAGACAAAGGTGTGTGCATGTGTGTGTGTGTGTGTGTGAAGAAACATTTCCAGGCCGAAAGTGATTGACGTAGAAACAAGATGGTGCTTGTTTGGATTTCTATTTATTGGAGAGAGAAACTGAGGAAAGTTCATGATGGTAACATTACTATATATACTGTCTAACACTCACAGCGCTGTCATTTGCACTGAAAATCTATACCGTCTAACACTTACAGCGCTGTTACTGGCACTGTCTATCTATACCGTCTAACACTCACAGCGCTATCACTGGCACTGTCTATCTATACCGTCTAACACTCTCAGCGCTGTGACTGGCACTGTCTATTTATACCGTCTAACACTCTCAGCGCTGTGACTGGCACTGTCTATCTATACTGTCAAACACTCACAGCGCTATCACTGGCACTGTCTATCTATACTGTCAAACACTCTCAGCGCTGTGACTGGCACTGTCTATTTATACCGTCTAACACTCACAGCGCTATCACTGGCACTGTCTATCTATACTGTCAAACACTCTCAGCGCTGTGACTGGCACTGTCTATTTATACCGTCTAACACTCACAGCGCTATCACTGGCACTGTCTATCTATACTGTCAAACACTCTCAGCGTTGTCACTGGCACTAACTATCTATACTGTTTAACACTCACAGCGCCGTCACTGGCAGTGTCTATCTCTACTATCTAACACTCACAGCGCTGTCACTGGCACTGACTATCTATACCATCTAACACTCACAGCGCTGTTACTGGCACTGTCTATCTATACCGTCTAACACTCACAGCGCTGTCACTGGCACTGACTATCTATACCGTCTAACACTCACAGTGCTATCACTGGCACTGACTATCTTTACCGTCTAACACTTACAGCACTGTCACTGGCACTGTCTATCTATACCGTCTAACACTCACAGCGCTGTTACTGGCACTGACTACCTATACCAGCGTTGTCCAAACCATTCCATGGAGGGCCTAGTTTATGCAAGTTTTCACTTTCACCTTGTACAAGGCTGATGGAGTAGCTCACTAATTGATTAGGATCTCCCCTCACCTGGCAGTCTAGGTCTTAAATTGGCTCTAATTGAAGGGAAAGACCAAAAAACAGCATGCACTAGGCCCTCCATGGAAGGGTTTGGACACCTCTGATCTATCTATACTGTTTAACACTCACAGCGCCGTCACTGGCAGTGTCCATCTCTACTGTCTAACACTCACAGCGCTGTCACTGGCACTGACTATCTATACCATCTAACACTCACAGCGCTGTTACTGGCACTGTCTATCTATACCGTCTAACACTCACAGCGCTGTTACTGGCACTGACTATCTATACCATCTAACACTCACAGCATTGTCACTGGCACTGTCTATCTATACCGTCTAACACTCACAGCGCTGT
>JACXGM010033754.1:0-12175 GCA_016801145.1 Umbra pygmaea
ATATCCCTGATCTGTCAGGCAATTCCCTCTGGAAAGTGCCAGTCACCAGAAATCCTAGTGTTGTAAGGACTTGAAGTGGGACTGGCATGGCGTGGTTTCTCCGAGTGCTCCTCTGCAACGCTGGGCCCAAAAGAGTGCAGAGGTCCAACAGGACGGCCCGAGGAAGTCGGAACCGTCTCAAAAGCCACTCGTCCTCGTTTGCTGTCTGAAGATGTGTTCCCTCTGAATCATTCCACTTGCCACATCTTCTAACAGCATAACATCAGCCATTTTGCGTCATTATGCATTGTGATAGCATGGCTTTTTATAACCATCCATTTGACTGTATCTGATAAGCTACAGATGTTGGTATTAATGTAATTGTTAATTGGAAATAGTTTTGCGCAAATAGAATTTCTTGCACCTTCCGTCCTCTTTTGTGCGTACGCCACGTTTATAAATGAGGCCCTTGGTCTGTGTAAGTGTTCTCTGTGCTGTGTCTTGTTTTCTGTGTGTTTTTTTTCTTTTCAGGCTCTATTTCCCCACAGGTGGAGTTGATGAGTCCAATCACCACTTATCAATGACTCCTCCCTTCCATAATCCGGTTCACCTGGGTCCAGTCATCATCATCCTTCCCATCATGCCCTTCCTCTGTATAAAGGTGCCATTTTGTGTTTGTGTCTCTCTTTGTTTGGTTTGGTGTGTGAGCTCTGGCTCTGGTCTGTATTCTCTGATTGTGTTGAGGTCAGGTATTTGGTGTGTCAGTGGCCACATTTAGCAAACTATTTTTGGTGTGGGTGGTATTGTTTGGTTATGGTGAGAGAGCTTTGTTAAGTGTAAGTGTGATGGGCCTACTTGTGCTTGTGTGTACTAGTTTTGTGTACGGTGTTGTTCACCAATAATCCTTGTTTTCTTTTGTTCATAGGCTGTGGGGAGTAGATTTAGTGCTGTCCTGAGATATACTCCATGTGCGCTCGACACTCAAGTGTCGGAACTGTCTCGATGTTTTCGACACATCACTGCATCGGAACAACGTATCGAGACGTGTTTCAAAAACACTGCTGGTCACATGACAAAGTTTCATCAACACTTTGTCATGTGACATTGAACGATACCTGTGTTGCACTTGTCAAAAACACTTACGTATCAGGTATAAAACGAGGCAGCAAAAATGAACACTTCAAATGCGTGAGACCGTGGCTGAGAGATTTGTGAGAGTATTGCATGATTGAGCCATCAGAACCAAGATGGACCAACGACATCAGATGTTTATTATTATTATTGGATATATATTTATATCTTTGACATTCTGTATAAATCCTTTACACACACACACATCGTCAACTGCGTATCCCGGCGAGGGGTCGCAGGCCTTTATACAAATACCAATTTATATTTATTTTATTGCCAGGGGTTGGTGATAACCTGTGGTCACTCCTGGAAAACAAGTCTGTGGCACCAGGAGAATACAGAGTGCTAGTGCCAATGCTATGGTTGAAGTTACTTAGCAGATGCATACCTGGTCTTGAATTGGTGTAGTGGGCGAAAAATACAGGGGTCTTCCCTCACCTATATTAACATGCAATATTCCATATCCCTGCAACCTGTTGCCCTGCGAGAATTATTGTCGACCCTGCGAGACAAGAAATGAATCGCCTGCTCACTGGCAATGTGGAAAATATAACATCTTTTGACTTAATCGGGAATCGAACTGGCAACCTTGTGGCCACTCGTCTGACTCCTTAACCACTACACCATCTGAGCCTTGCTATTATACCGTTATTACTTTATATGTTCATAACACCAATCCATACAATATCAATGTATATTTTATACAGTTTTATTCCCACTCTCGTCAGATCAGCGAAGGTCACATACGTCTGATGTTTTGGAAACACTCCAAATTAAGATGATGTATGACATTATGTTGGGAATGTGTTGATTGTCTCAAAAGGTTCTATTTCATTCAATGACCCACAGTGTTGACATTATTAAAATTATCAACCCCTGTTTCGAAACTGTAGTTTGTGATGGAGGACGTGAATCGTTCAGTCCTGCCACAGTTGCGTCTGTCTAACCATGCCATGGTGGAATTACTGTTTTGTGCCATATTTAAAGTTGCCAGCAGATGTCAATGACGGGTAATGGTTTCGAAACATTTCACGACGCCTCGACACAAATGGTGCAATTGTCTCAAATGTTTCAAATGCCTCATTTTGACCATCACTACTCTACATGCAGGGATACTCCAGTGTCTAAAAACACTAGCTAGACCTGGGCAGACCACTCCCTGTAAGTTTGGTTAGGGCGCCTCACACGTGTGCCAGTTTAGCTTATGTGTTTGGGAGATCGTTAATTTCTTTGCTTTGGTCCCGTCCAGCCCTTCCCTTCTCCCATTATTTTTACTGTGGCAAATAAAGCCTGACTTAGTGGTAACTTCAGTGTCTGTCCTTACTCACACCTACGACCCCATACCTCTTTTACTGACCTCCAGGGGTCCTTGAGCAGTGGGGGTGTCAGGTCCCCTTCATAATGGGAGCTGGAACGTAACAAAGACGTTACCTTGGTTTACTAGGCCAATGAGACCAAAGTAATCTCCTTGAAGTAAATTGAGTTAAAGTGGACATGGGACATGTAAAAATATCAATGACAACCCTGACAACTGGGTGGATCAGAGGGAGAATACAACTAGAGTTGCCATCTAGGCTGGCAGCCTTTGGTTAATGTTCTTACTGTAGATGCCTGTAAGTCAACTAATATAAGCAATAACACATTTCTCTCCCATGTACCATCTCATGCCAAGGTCTGGACGGTAATGCTGAAGTACTGTCTGTGTTACAAAGATGGCAATGTCTTCCTTTCTCTCGAGTGGATATTCATGTGCAGTTTCAAATGGTAATTCTGCTTAAAAGCTTGTCCACAGCACTTGCACATATATGGTTTGATCCCTGTATGGACCCTCATGTGCACTGTCAGATCAGGGTTTCTTATAAAACATTTGCCACAAACACGGCAGCAAAAAGGTCTCTCTCCTGAGTGAATCTTCAGGTGTGTGTTCAAATAAGACTTACTGCTAAAACTTTTGCCACACACCGGGCAATGGTGTGGTTTCTCCCCAGAGTGGCTTTTCATATGCACGGCCAAGTTTCCACTCTGAGTGAATCCTTTGCCACAAAACTTGCAGCGATATGGTCTCTCCCCGGTATGTACTCTTTTGTGTGCTGTGAGATCTGGATTCTTTCGGAAACACTTTCCACAATCGGGACAGCGAAAGGTCTTCTCGCCAGGGTGTATCTTCATATGATCATTCAACTCGTTGTTTCCAGAAAAGAATTTACCACAAACGTGACAAACACGAGCTCCGACGTGGGTTTCAAGGTGATCCACCTTGCTTTCTGTAGACTCTAAAAGCATGCCACACACACCACAAAGGCATTCATTGCCCTGTGCATGTTTCCTCGCATGATTCACTAAAGAAGCAACATACGAGAAATACATTCCACAACATTTACAGCGGATATAGACGCTCTGTTTTCTTACTGTCTGTAATCTCTTTGATTGGGATCTCCTTGATTTAAGTGGATTTGAAACTGAGTTGGCCCCACTCTCCATCTCGTTGACATATTCGTGGTTTTCACTTTGAGCTAAAAAAGACCCTGTATTCCCATTTGTAGGAGACAGGGGTTGAGTTTCTCTTGTTTCATTGATTTGTTCCAATTCTTCAATATAGTTTACATTAGGTTCGGTTTTTATCTGAAACATGCTCTGTTCAGAGGAGCTACTTTGTGGAGGGCAGATGCCGGTCTGAGCTGAGGTGCGAGGTAGGGAGTAATTCTCATTATAATCCTCCATTAGGCTTACATAAACAGCAGACAGCCGTGTTGGATCCTGGTCATGTGCATTTTTCAACTGTGACTTTAGCCCACTTGGTTCCTCTTTGATCAACGTGGGCTCTGGGTCCACCTGCCCTCGACTGGGGCTCAAGTCCAGATGTTCAAAGGCACCCTGCTCTTTAGATACTGGGACAATGGGCTGATGAAGGTCTGAAGGAAGATGACAAAACATTTACTTTATAAGTATACATTAATATTAGTGTAGTTATAATTGCTAGCTAAGTTGTTATGCTCTATTTAAGATTCCTGCATTGATATTACAGGGATCTAAATGTATAGTGACTTGTAGCTAACTCATCTCCACGTTAGCTTGGCAAGCTAGTAGTTAAGTTAGCTAGCTGGCTACTGTATACATATACATTCTGGCACTTAACATGCCAGGTGGAAAAGACAAACGTTTATTACAAGTTGCACACATATTCTAATAGACAAAAAAACATTAAAAGTCACACACCTATTTTGTGTAATATTATCTCAGGTTTAACATCCAACATGCCCCGTAGTCGATTGTTTTCCTCTCTTGTACGAGAAACTTCTTCCTGGTACTCTACTATCGTTTCTTCAACCGCACCAAATATCTCTTCAGCTGCCGCTATTAATCTCTGTTTGAGAAAAAATTTCAATATCTCTATTTTAGTCATTTTAACGTTTGGCAACTCAGTACCTACTGTAACGCTATCAGAAAACCCACTAGGCTAGAGCAGATGAACAAAGAGCAGAGACTCGTAAGACGTAGGAGCACGTTCAGGATAACGCAACGTTTCTGAATCGTTATGATTTTAACGCAAACGTTTTGATCTAAACTCATTGAGCAAGGTTATCGCCTGGATTATAATAATATAATTTCACGAACAATTACGCTTGTAGTGAAAACAAACGCTTACATTAATTCAGTATACAAATATCAGTAATGTATTTTATTTGTCTTTGTTTATACTGTGTATGTGTACACTCACCTAAAGGATTATTAGGAACACCATACTAATACTGTGTTTGACCCCCTTTCGCCTTCAGAACTGCCTTAATTCTACGTGGCATTGATTCAACAAGGTGCTTAAAGGATTCTTTAGAAATGTTGGCCCATATTGATAGGATAGCATCTTGCAGTTGATGGAGATTTGTGGGATGCACATCCAGGGCATAAGGCTTCAGTTCAACCACATCCCAAAGATGCTCTATTAGGTTGAGATCTGGTGATTGTGGGGGCCATTTTAGTACAGTGAACTCATAGTCATGTTCAAGAAACCAATTTGAAATTATTCAAGCTTTGTGACATGGTGCATTATCCTGCTGGAAGTAGCCGTCAGAGGATGGGTACATGGTGGCCATTTAGGGATGGACATGGTCAGAAACAATGCTCAGGTAGGCCATGGCATTTAAACGATGCCCAATTGGCACTAAGGGGCCTAAAGTGTCCCAAGAAAACATCCCCCACACCATTACACCACCACCACCAGCTTGCACAGTAACAAGGCATGATGGATCCATGTTCTCATTCTGTTTACTCCAAATTCTGACTCTACCATCTGAATGTCTCAACAGAAATCGAGACTCATCAGACCAGGCAACATTTTTCCAGTCTTCAACTGCCCAATTTTGGTGAGCTCTTGCAAATTGTAGCCTCTTTTTCCTATTTGTAGTGGAGATGAGCGGTACCCGATGGGGTCTTCTGCTGTTGTAGCCCATCCGCGTCAAGGTTGTGCATGTTGTGGCTTCACAAATGCTTTGCTGCATACCTCGGTTGTAACGAGTGGTTATTTCAATCAAAGTTGCCCTTCTATCAGCTTGAAGCAGTCGGCCCATTCTCCTCTGACCTCTAGCATCAACAAGGCATTTTCACCCACAGGACTGCCACATACTGGATGTTTTTCCCTTTTCACACCATTCTTTGTAAACCCTTGAAATGGTTGTGCGTAAAATCCCAGTAACTGAGCAGATTGTGAAATACTCAGACCGGCCCGTCTGGCACCAACAACCATGCCACGCTCAAAATTGCTTAAATCACCTTTCCCATTCTGCCATTCAGTTTGGAGTTCAGGAGATTGTCTTGACCAGGACCACACTCCTAAATGCATTGAAGCAACTGCCATGGGATTGGTTGAGGCGATAATTGCATTAAGGAGAAATTGAACAGGTGTTCCTAATATATATATATGTGTGTATGTACAGTGCTCTCCAAAACTGTCTATATATGGCACCCCTCACAGGCAATGCAAAAACAACACTTTATAAACAATAGAGAACCTGAGGAAGCTGAGGTCTGGCAAAGAGAAGTTGAGTTCCAGTGAAGAGAAGCTGAGGTCCAGCAAAGAGATGCTGTAAACATCTGAATCATTATAATATGTGAAATGTGTTTATAGGTTTATCTCAACAAAAAGGCTATAATCTGTTTTAATCTGAAAGGAAAATATGTCAGGTGAATGTAACCTATTGGTACATGTATTTACCTACCTATTAGCCTACGAAAAGTTAACATGTTAAGTTTCTAAGTCAATTTAAACTGGAAAAACTACCAATTGACAGCATCAAAGGTAAAAAATACAGAAAATTAATCAGAGTCATTGTCCTCACTAAATAACCAGTTTAGGAAATGATGCAAGTACTTTTTCACATTGTGAGTACCTTTGTCTAATCTACCATGGTAGGCGGCAGCAACTGTGGTGTTTTAATTGTAAAACACTTACATGTTTTATTATTTGTTATTACATAATTAAAATTACATAATTTTGTCAAGGTGTATAGTTAGGTTGAGGAGCTAGTCAGTAAGAAATCCAGCCTGAGCTGCATTAATACATAGAGTATTGCATTACAGACAAAACAAAGAGGGAGCTATAGGCCTTCTGCTGTGTCAGCATCAGTAGGCTATACAAAGTAGATGTAGAGAATAATGTAGAGAATATCAAGGACAAAAGTTACGGAAATTAGGAATTTGATGTGAATATGTTACCGTAATGTTATCATCTGTGATCTGAGACATATGAAAAATGTCAAGCACGCAAAGCGGAATGCTTAAGCGCTGATTCAATGATTCTGCTGTCAGTAAAGACAAGCGTGGGGGTGTTTGTTGAGTCAGTGTGTAATTGAGTTAGAATCTGCTGATAATCAACTATTTTACTTCACCATAATATGGTTTCCTTTTATATTCATTGATGTATTGTGTTTGGTTCCAATGCAGAATACACATTTACTTTTAGATTTGATGGAAACTAATTTAGCCAATCCTGTAATTATTTATTTCCCCAATTATCAAAAATCAAACAAAATAGCAAAAATACCACAACTACAGGTCTGATGGGTGTAGTGGTCTAAGTCGCTGCCCTGCAGGACAAACTATGTGATGATCGTTAGTGGTTCAAACCCAAATATGGCTTCTCCGACTTTGCCCGGACTCCAGCATGATGCAGTGCAAATTGGCGTAGTGCTGCCCAAGATTCGGGATAGATATTTCGGATTATCTACGTTGCCACATTGCTCTCCAGTGACAATTTTGTGCAGATCGGGCACCTGTAAATTCAATCTCGGAAGTATAGTTGGTGAACGTAATCATCCTATACATGATCTGAATAATCGTCCGGCTCTGTGATGTGGTTGGATGAACCATGTGAGCGCCTCTCACCATCCCCCATCTGTCCAAGTAGTTGCGGAGCTGCCGACAAGGCAGGGTTAGTGGGAATTGGAAAAGGGACGTGAGAAAAAAATGGGGAAAACAGCTGAAATTGCTGTGTAGCGACATTCTTAATTCAACCTGAGAGCTTGAGGAAATCTGCAGAAACTCCTCAAATTATATCATGCTAAGCTTTTAGCAGCATGACAAGAAGACATGGGGCTGTAATCGCTGGCTACGGTGCTTAAACAAAGGGCTCAATGTCAATGTGAGATTTGTCTATATGAAATAAATTTAATATTGAAGTTTGAAAATGTTTAATAAATTTGAGGTCTGCTACCACTACTTTTAGAATGCACTGTATTAGAAACATGTATTTGTCTGCTGGCATATTGAAAACTTTCTTTACATGGTTTCTACAATAAAGAGTTTGATCAATTTGATTTTTATGATGTGGTATATAAAATCTTCCGTGTTAAAAGCATAATTTGCAATAAACTGAGAAATTTGATTTTGATGTGCATTACTGATTGCAGGACATCAGTTTAGGGAATCCATTCAAATGGATTAATTCTGTCGTGTATAAAATGCATTTACTCATCAAATTTAATTTACTTAGAGTCCGGAGAATGGAGCATAGACTTTAATGCCTTAAAGCAGAGTTGTTTCTGCAGAGAAAAGCTACCCATAATAAGATAACATTCATTTTTATACAGAGAATGATGCCACAACAGAAAACGTAATACTGAATTCCTATTGGGCAATACATAGCATTAGTTTAAATCTCACCAATGGCCGCAACCATGGATTCAACATAACTAGTACTGGTTAACTCAGCGCCCCATTGTCTCGGAATTCTATATGTTAATCCATCCCGAGGCCCAAATGGCTTCGGTATCACTTCTTATTGAGACAAAAGGCCTTAGACAAATATCTGGCTGTTGTTCTCCATTTGGTCACACTGGCCTTAGGTTTTATTTTATTGCATATTTTACATTATTTAATTGCATATTTCCTCAAAGCTACTTCTGCACCAGCTATATATATATATAGAGATATAGAGATCTCCCAGCTGTGAGTAGCTGTTCAAATAGTTACAGAAATGAATTAAAGGTACAATATGTAGTTTTCCAAAACAATAACAAAAGATGTACTTTGCATTAAAAAAGCAAACATCACTATATTATATACATTTCTTAGTTGTGTACTTACATTATCCAAAATGTTTCCACCAACTTTCAAACCCAGAGAAATTTCTAATATAATTCGAAGACACGGGACGTTTCATTTTGTCTTCCATCAATCGTCATATAACCTTTGACTGCTCTAGTTGCTCTAAGTTCCAGGGAACCACCAAACATAACGTGAAACATAAATTTACATTTTTAACAATACATTACTTTGTTAGTAAACATTTTTTCTGCGGGAGACGTTAGATTAGAAGGTTAACATGTTTCTTTACCAGTTATAGTACATTAGCCTTGCCCATTTCAGGCCATTAGGTTCTCTGTGGAACATTTAGCAAATCCTCTTTGATAGTAGATGTAGCTGGTTTCTTACACAAAATGCTGGCGTTAACCCCCCACTCGTTACAGGAGGATGCTTCTGCTGATTACTTCATATAGATTTGTCTTAAAACTTCAGTCATGTTCAGAAGATAGATTTTATTTACTGCTTATTTTGGAATCAAATTTTGACTGCAAAGCTAACACCTAGAGTAGGGATATTCAAATGAGGTCAGAAGTCTGCTAGTTTTCTGTTCTACCGTATCATTAATAGCACTCAGCTGGTGTCCCAGGTATAAATAATTCACAGGTTAAAGACTTGCAATGTGAAATACAGTTGACCTGGCTTTGCGGTCCAACCACCATAAACACAATTTCTATCAGTAAACAATAAGATATAAGTAGGACTACAGATCAATCATAACATATACAGTCTGCACATTTAAACAGTATGTTTAATGTGAATAACAATGAAATTATTTGATGATCAAATCACGGTGAATTAAAAATGATTTACCGTGACTATGACTATATTCCATTTGTAGCAAATCAAAATCAGTTTGACAATATCATTCAGAACCAAAGTAGTGGCTGGAATGGTAGTGTGCATTGTTCTAAAACTGGACTGATTTTTTTTTAATAGCAGTTGTCAGATAAGGAGTGCAGCTGTATATTTAATAGTGAATAGTTATACAGTTTTAAAAAATTATCATGTTCACCAGTATCCCTTTTGAGTAGACGTAGGCAGTTGTCCAAATCTTTAGTATAACCGGAGAGGTCAATGTAAGGTTAAGTGACTAAGAGCACCAGAGATCATTTGAGCAGCTCTAGCCAGCAGCCCTGGGTCAAGACCATTAGCCCCTGCTGATTTCTTAGTATCTATATTGAGCAGTGCATTAGTAACTTGTTTTTTGCAAAAAGGCTTAGAGAAAATGCTTGACTATCAACACCAGGACACCACTGCATATCATTTGTTGCCCTGTTCCCTTTCTAACGATGTAAGTTGACCATATAGTGGTCTGTGATATGTAGATAGTCCTTTCAATGTTCGAATTATGTCTATCAAATTGCTTGGAAGAAGATTATACAAATATTTTGTACTTGCAAGTGTGTGATTCAGTCCATCAGGGGGCAGGTGCACGGTGATGAGCTTGCTCTGGAATATTCTTTAATTGCTTGCGAGATTTGACTGAGACAGTGGACTGAGAATATTTTCATTTGCAGCAAAAAACAGTTAAATTAGGGTTAAATGATTTGCTGTTAGAACAACCTGCATTTAATTTACAACAGTTAACGTCAGTCTACCTGCTATGTCACAAAAGCCCTCTTTAATAGCATGCATGGCCAAGTGGCCTGGGAACACAACAAATGTATCAAGTAGCTCTGTTAGAGCAGCAGGCACCACCTTCCGAACTGCGCGACAGACCGTGTTTTTGCTTATGTTCTCTGCATCACCGACAGCATACATGTAACTGCCTGTAGCAAAAAAACGCAACGTTATGCATACAGTGTGTGGAACTGTAAAGCTGGATTCACACGAGACACAGCAAAAAATCCCCGTACGGCATCGTAATGCAGACACACTTGTACACTGCAATTAACATTGTAATCAATCTTCCGCATATACGAGATGGTAGGCAACATTGCATACAACTGTCCATCTCCAGCAAGGCGACTGACAGGAGCTGTTTTCAGTTTAGTATTAATTGACAATACGCAAACTATCTACTGAGCTGTCAAAGCTTGTCTTGCAATCTCACACACCCATAGATGAAAGCGACATATTAGCTCTTTCTCTGAGGTAAATCAACTTCCGGTCTTGGCGGTCCCTGAAAATTCTTGCTTTTCTCAATGAACCTCTCACTATTCATACACCTAGCTCAACGGGATCTTCTAAGAATGGTGTCGCCATTTTCAATCGAGAATTGATTGGTCAGTAGTCTGTGCTTTTATTCAGGTTGATCTCTTATCTCGATTTAGGTTCGCAGCATGAGTTACCATGGCGATGTAAGCCGGTAACAGGTGACCCAACGTCGTGATACTGATAATCCAGGGTTGAACGTGAAGTTACCTCGCTAACCCAAAATCTTCCTTCGTAGTATAGGCCCCTGGCCCGGGAGCGCATGTGTCACTCCTCGCCAATGTGCATTTTTTTGGGCGCTCTCTAAAAGCTTGACGGGTGAAGTTGTTTGGTTCACCTAAAAAAGAGTAAGGGTGTTTTCACACATACCTCATTTGGTCTGGACTTTCGAACCTTTCAGTTTGGTCAGAACCAAAATTGCAGGTGTGAAAGTTGTCTCGGACCACGGTCCGGATCAAAAGACCAAATTTTGACCCGATCAAAAAGGTGGTCTCGGTCCGGACCAAACTGAACCATGGTTCGGTTCGTTTGCAGTATGAAAACACTTTTTGGATGGTTCGGACTTTCGGATCAATTACAGTAAGTTAGGCAACTACGTACCATAGAAAAAGAACAAACTTAGAAAAAAAACGCTAGATAACGCAAAAATGAATCGTGAAAGTAGACCTACGTGGAGAGAGGAGATTAGATATTTCATTTCAATTCGATCAGACGAAATCATTCAAATACATTTCTCGCGAGTACTGCACTTGTAGTTTGTGCTGACGTTGATGCTGCTGGTAGTAATACTACTGCTGCGTTCGTTTATTCCCAAAGATCCGACTCGGAACTCGGATATGATGTCACTTCCACACTTCAAGCGTTCTATTATTTTTTGGACGTCCGAGTCGGAGAAAAACATAGATGCCACCCGGAAAGCTGTTGTTGGCCAAGTGTCATTTAAAAATAACCAAAAGCAGTCCAAAAACGATGAAAACAATTCATGTTTACAAGTCACAAGGCGCAGCCATCTTGTATTCCTGCTCGGAATTCCTGCTCGGTCACCTCTGAGTTCTCCGAGTGGGCAAGTTGGATTTCCGAGGAAAAGGGGGCGTGTGGTGCGCATTGCTAGGCAACGTTCCGAGCTCCGACTCGGAGCTCCGACTCGGAAAGATAATGGAACGCAGCATCAGAAGGATAAACGAACGCAGCATACGCAATCGGGTTTTGCTCATTCATTTGTTCATTCATTTTCATTCATACGGAAAAAGACAAAACATCACGCCAACGTCAGACACACGCCCGTCTACTCACCAATCAAAGGGAGAAGCAATTACATATGTGGTGACGACAG
>JACXGM010033755.1:0-12182 GCA_016801145.1 Umbra pygmaea
TCTATAGTACACAATAAAAACAAAGGGTAATATCTATAGTACACAATAAAAACAAAGGGTAATATCTATAGTACACAATAAAAACAAAGGGTAATATCTATAGTACACAATAAAAACAAAGGGTAATATCTATAGTACACAATAAAAACAAAGGGTAATATCTATAGTACACAATAAAAACAAAGTTTAATGTATATAGTACACAATAAAAACAAAGGGTAATATCTATAGTACACAATAAAAACAAAGGGTAAAATTTATAGTACACAATAAAAACAAAGGGTAAAATTTACAGTACACAATAAAAATAAAGGGTAATATCTATAGTACACAATAAAAAACAAAGTTTAATGTCTATAGTACACAGTACACAGGTCTGGGAGGAGGAGACAGAGACAAGGAGACAGAAGGAGATAGGAGACAGGAGACAGGAGGAGATAGGTTAAACTATGTTTAAATACAAAGAGGTTGTTTGCAGTGACAAATCCCAGGGGTGTAAATTACTGTAGGTTGGGGGGGGTTAAACAACCAATAAAAAATGTAAAACTTTATCAACACAGCTAAAAGAAAACGTTAACAGACTTGAACTTCCTTGGGCAGATTCCTCGTAATGTTCATCGTAAAATCCACAGAGATTTTAGTAACTCCGGTTAATATCCTTACCACTCTCCCTTGCTTGGCTGAGTGCACTTGCTTGGCTGAGTGCACTTGCTTGGCTGAGTGCACTTGCAAGAACTCTTGAATTCCATTGTAAAGTGTCATTCAAGGGCTGAAGGTGTAGGGTTTTTAGATGCGCTGTCATCGTAGGCTCAAAACTGTCTCGTCTTTTAGGTGAAATAAGAGATAGAAAGAATCCAGGAGGCTCTGGACAGGATAAGGAGAAGTTGAGATGTTCAAAGCAGTCTGTGTTTGTAAATTCAGAATAAATGCATGTTCAATTATTCAAACTCTCAACTCCATTATTTGAAGCACGGATGTCTAATTAGACACGACAGGTTAAGGGGCTGTCTATTTTTTTCCTCAGCATGCTGCGTGAGTTCACTTATTAACAGCAATACTATTGGACCAGCTGCTGAGGCATTGTGAAAAAGAGGTTTCATTTTATTAAATATATTACAGAAAAACAATAGTCTTGCTGATAAAACACTTTGAGAGGGGGAATGTTTGTGATCGTCGTGACATACCTGAACTTATAGACCAGTTTGATGAATTGTAAATTGCATGTGTTATAAGAAATTGCGTTATAAGAAAACTGCGGCCGTTTGCTTGTATCAGGGCAACATGTAATGGCTGCAGGTTGTTGTTGCTGCTGTTATATAGTTTGCCAAAGAATAAAACATCAACTGTTCCAATCTCAAGGATCCTTGAACATTATGTTTATGTTCGTTACCCAAACAAATTAATATTGCTCGACCTCTGGCGGTTAACCTGGGGTGCACTACAATTAACCAGGGGCCTGATTAACAAGTAGGCCAACTCAGAAACAGCAAGCATATCCTTTTGTAATGCAAACTGACTGTGAAAGAAATCTTGCTTGCTACATCTATTTACAGTAAAAGCTAACAAACTGCAACCTACACATTGTCACAAGTAGTGAACCAGTGAACCTCACCACTTCAGAGAGCAGATGCCTATACTACAAAGCAGTTCAACATGCTTAGGATATTTTTTTGTTAGCTGGCCTCACTAAGCCTAACAAAGGCCACATAAGCAGTGTCACGACTCTGGTTATCAATTTGTTAAATCAACCCAGGATTTCCCAATCTAGCGACAAGCCGTTCACATAAAAGGGGCTGGTGTGTGGGCAGCATATGACCAATTGTAGACATGGACAAGTCTACCAGAGCTGCACTCAAGAGGAGCAAACGATCATTTTAGAGAAATGTGAAGAATATAGAAACTATAATCCAGACGTAAAGCAGGAAAGAAAGCTGGAAAGAAAATGTGTAAATGCGTCAGTTAAGCCTCATCAATGTCACTGCTCCATCATTATAATGCCCAACTACATCTAACTCTAATTACAATTTTGTATTCCAGTAAATCAATGTGTAGGTTAGATGAATGCTAAAGTTCTTATGTTAACATAATTTAAGAATGTTTTAGGCACAAAAACTTTAAATATATATTGCATTATTTGAAATACAGACAATCTTTGCAGCTACTTTAAAAAAAGGTACGTCATTGGATGTATGTTTAATGTGGAAGAGGGAGTATGTAGAAGGATTCTATTTAGATCCATTCTGGTCTTCCAAAGAATACTTCTTGACTTCCAGACAATGATCTAAGAACCCTTTCTTTCATAAATGACTCTTTGAATACGAAAGTTTATTAACAGAGCCATTTGCCTATCAAAGAACCCTTGTCTTCCGAAAAGGGTTCTTCAAATCGTAAACGTTTCTTGGTAGAACCTTTTCCATTTGCAGAGAAACCTTTTTTGGATTATTATATTTTTTTAGAGTGCAGGAGGCGAGGAAACAGAATCAATAGACAATCTGTTTCGGTTATCTCCCTTAGCAACTCAGAATCGAGGGATGTTCTGTCTTAATATCAAGGTTCAGCTGGAATGGCACTATGTGTAATTATGGGATTTTGAAGGACCAAGGTCAGTCAACAGGAAAAAGTATTTATGCTTCTGGGCAAAATCTCTGTTGAAGTTTCTGTTTAATTAAAAATGTGCAACATCATGTCCTTGGTAAGGCATAATGGTACGTGGAGGGCTGTATTCAAAATGAATGGAATAATGTAAATTTACTGAGGAATATAGATTGATCTGTGGAGCTCTGCGGTTTAAATCAAGATTAGGCCGAAGGGTTAAGTTACATGGCCTCTGAATTGCATTAAAAACTACATGGATATCCATCTAGCAGTATAAAATAGATTTATAATTGAGACCAAGTAGCTTTCATCCGGTCCAATCAGTGTTTTTTAATGAATTATGGGTTTTAGGAGATTACAAGTATGTGACTTGCACAGAATTATATTTGAATAGGTTCAAATAGTTCTGATAGGTTCAAAGTGGATCCAATCACATTTAAATTGACTTTGCTCAAACATCCTTTGTCCCAAACCATTTTTTTCCAAGACTGCCCGGCTGATAATTGTGTAGCTTTTCGATGCTCTCGATTTCAGACACCATTGCAATGCTATACTGTAAGTTACATGGATTCTGTAAAAATATATCTTCCTTTTTTAAGTCAGGCTGTTGATGGTGGTAGCACCTGTATCCATGGCGCCTGGGTTGCTAGCAGTGCCTGGAATTTCAAGCCTTCAGAAAAATGTTTTGTACCAAGCAAGGACGTAGGAACAAGTGTGATATTGGGGGGACACTATATATTTTTCACAATTTTTTCTTATTATTGGGGGGCCACATTGCCTGTCTGTAACATTGGGGGGGACATGTCCCCCCTGACCACCCCGTTCCTTTTTTTTTTTGGTTTGCTTTTACTTTATTTTTTTCCTTGTGTTTGTTGTTTTTTAAATTTGTTTTGTTTTACTATGTAATGTGCCTGGAGAAGCTACTTCAAAGGCGCTATATAAAAATAAAGTTATTATTATTATTTTGGTTTTGACTTGAACAGCTCAAATGCTGTCAATGAAACGTGTGAAATCCAGCGTTTTGTTTCAACCGAGAGCTTTGTTCATTATTCATGCAGGGTAGTTATAACACTCAGCAGTGTCCATAATAACATTTATTTCACAAAAAGGAAATGTAGACTTAGTTTTCCAACATCATTTCCTTGTTTGACTCCTCAGAAGTTAGTAATCTTTGTTCGTTTCAAGATTAGTTAGCCTTCTCACCACGCTGACACCTGCAAATCAGACTAGACTACAGGTGTAAGTTGTTTTTGTATCACTTCATTGCTTTTACTGTAAAGAACAGCTTTTATCGGTAAAAGAATCAAGAAGGAAGAAAAGGTAACTTGATTTAATTCCTATCCCTTTTATTACAATGTTTATAGCGCTGACAACTAACAGTGATGGAAAAAGACAAATCATGCGCAAGAGCTAACAGATCTGGCCAAAATAGGTCCCGGAAATAAATTGCACGAATACTGAGGCTGAAATTAAATACTGATCTTACATTTATGTAATTTTGAAGAGGAGCTGTACATACAACTGCATACACGTTAATTTATACCGTCAACAAAAAGCTAAACCCAAAGGCCGCTGACTGCATCTGTTTTTGCTCTATACAGTTGATTGAGGTCTTCATGCATTATGCATTTGTGACTGATGTAGTCTGTTCCATCAGGAAACCATGTGACACTTGCGACGCACGACTTCAGCCGTATTTCACACTTCAGCGAACGGGACAGAACACAACACGTACCTTGACTTGTCCGTGAAGCTATCAACCCAGCTGCTAGACTGTATACCACATATATGCGAGATAGGAAGCAGTCACCTGTCTGCGTTGGGTTGATTGGCAGCGCTGTAATGTCAAACCAGCCAGGCGTTAAGAAAAAACCTAGAGGACAGTGGTGGGAGGTTTCTACTGCCAGATCTATAGTTAATAAACACAACCCATTAAGTTCAGACTGACAATGAGCCCTCCCGCCCAGCTCACATCAGAAATCCCTCCAGTCCCCATCATCACATCAGTATTCCCGTCTAACGGTTGGGGGGGGGCCACAGAGGTGAAGATGGGCTTACAGCAGAGCTCTAGGAACTGATTGTTAGCCGAGGGGTCTGGGTTTGAACTCAAACAGAGGGAGGTTGGTGGGTCGACTGACTTAATGATGTTACCTCAGCCCCAGATCCCCGAGCCTGGCCCTGTGTCTTCCATTTGTGATATGCTAATGACCCCACCCGCCCTCCACCCCCCTCCTCCCCACCCAACGGCAGAAGGTTGGCCGGGCCCTAGAACATTCTACCAAATTTCTCCTGTGAGGGTCGTTGGAAATTAGATTTCCAGACATCCCTGGGGAAATAACAGCGGCAGTAGTGGAGGTAGGAGGCAGGGTCGGACCCGAGAGGGGGTTACTAACGCGCTACTGTGGGACGCAAGAGAGTATGCCCGTCAGGCAAACCAATATCCTCAGTGTGTTAGCCAGAGAAATAATCTACCACCGGCCACTGTGGGGGGGAGGGGAGATAGGAGGCCCTCTCTGAAGTGTCAGAGTTTGGGTCTTAAATTGCACTCTTGTCCCCTATATAGTGAGTTACTTTTCACCAGGTCCCACACAAGTATCATGCTACGTAGGCAATAGTGTGTCAGTTAAGACTTAACTCGGATGATTCACAACGACAACTGGGGAGAAATCCTGCTGGCTTTTATTAGCTGATTGTCATAGCTTAATCCCTGTCAGACTGTCCAGCAGCAGTTCCCTGTAAAACAAAAGAGACCTCATAAGCCCTCCAGGCGTGTTTAAGGAGACAACAGCCATGTCTGGAGAGGAGAAGAAGAACCACCATGGACGTTAAATAGTAAATGCTGTCCTCTTCAGATGGGAGATGTGCTTACAGATACCAGATATACTGACAGGACTTCCCAGAAGGGGGATATGAAAGCATGTTGATGCACACTGTAAAAGCTATCCGTGAAAAAAACTGTAAACTGTACTGGTAATTTGCTGCCAGTACATTTTCCATTATTTTACGGACATTTCCTTCAAGACAATAACAGAAAATACTTTATAAACACAGTAGATGTCCGTTACAAAGTAATATCGGCTCTGCGTGTTAACGGACATCTACTGTGTTTATAAAGTATTTTCTGGTATTGTCTGGAAGGAAATGTAGGTAAAATAATGGACATTTGTTTACCTTTTAGAGTTTTTTTACAGAACAATATTTTACAGTGGAAGTCACTGATAATTACTGGTGATAAAACAAATAGAAAGGAGTTCTGTCACTGAGGCTGCTGGTGTCAATGTTTCCCTGGTAACGCCGGCATCTGCCATACCACTCAGTAATGGTTAATGCCTGAAGAATGAACTCTCCTCATACAGATTTACCAGCAAATGCCGAGCAAGCAGAATGCTTTTGCAAGCTGTTCGTCAGAGGACGTATTCTGATCTTCTACTCTACTGAACCTGATGTTGCTGCATTCCGTAGAAATTAGCTGTCAAAAACTTAGAGCAGTGCCGGTAGAAATATGTAAGATCAGCTGGTTTTGGTGGAAAGAGAGTTGTAACATGAACTCCTGCATCAGTGACAGGAAACAGTCCATCTGGCCGGTATGCACAATAATGCTACAAACGTGGAAAAAACGTTTCGTTTGTAAACTTATTTATGAACAGACCTTGGGTAAAGGCTTTGTCTCACGCTTTTCCTCTTCTCTTTATGTTAGGCCTTTGTCTAGGCACTGTGAAATGTTTAGAATTATATACAAACCCTTCAAAGTCAGTGTTGGATTTGATGGTAAGTCAGGAGATAACAACTATCGATACACAAACAGAAGCCAAATCATTTCAGCATGGGATTTGTTCTGATTTTTCGACGGTTAAGTCTCAATGCAACAAAGGTTATTCATTATTCAAGACTCAGCTTTTTCTCCCCAAGGCCAGCTCAGGCCACATCATGCTTGGTTGTAAAAACAAAACAGTTAATGATGACACCCCGTCTAGCATCTAGTGCTGCTAAGTGCTTTAAGACTTCTTATTGCATTTGTTTCAGACCTGAGGCACCTCTCCGAACCCTGGAGATTTTCCAGTGATGATCTCACCATGGAGATCTTATTTAATTTAATTGAAGAAATGGATGTCACTGCCCAGTGTGCTCCCCTGTAGTTACATGCATTGAAAAACAATTACTACATCCCAAATATATGTACAGTAGTGCCCTATTTCAGACCAGGGCTCATCAAGTATAGAGATTCAACTGGCAATTGGAACACTTGCAAATATGATGAGTGTTATATTACTGGGATTATCCTTACTTAGACCCTGGGCAGAAGAAGATATCAGTAGGAAATTTCATTTTCACAACTAAGAGACAAAGTTCTCACTTATTTTTTCGTCTTGGGCATAACTTCTCCAGCACCCAAATAGTCCCCTATTCCCTATGTAGTGCAATAATTTGAGAAGGGGAATAGGGAGTGGTTTGGGAGGCCTGCATTGAATTTCATGCTCCGTCTGTTCCTCTCAGGTTGATGTCCCATGATGAACGTGGCTGGGACGCTGTGAGTGTCCTGCATTGTTATTCCTGTGACATCACCACGACCCATGACCCTTGGGCAGGCTAGGATTTACGATTTAGTACGACACCGACATGGTCACATAAGGCCCTTCCACTGTTTCTATAGGGTGTGTACGTTTGTGTGTTTCTGTGTTCATTTGTCTGTTTGTGTTTGTGTGTACGTTTGTGAGTTTGTCTGTGTGTGTTTGTGCATGTGTTTGTGTGTGTGTATTTGTGTGTGTTTGTTTATGTGTTTGTTTGTTTGTTTGTTTGATGGTTGGAGAAAAAAGGTACATACCTTCTGTCAGGAACAGCTAGACAGAGTGTCCTTTACATGGACAGAAATCAGATGAAAGAGGTAGCAATACAATTAAATTCAGTTTCTCTCCGTTCAATGTCCAGACTCAGCTGGAGACGGCCTCTGTTGAGGCTATGCATGACTTATGTCAGCTTTTGATCAAAAGTCTTTTTACCTACAAAAGGAAAAAAATATGTTTTACATTGGACAGCTCCGGTTTCCAATGTAAAGTTGGTCCCCTGTAGAGTTGGTCCCCTGCCGTGTTGCTGCTGTAAATAGGATTGGGGCCAGTCCTGACAACTTCATCACATGATCTTGCAGTGCTGCCTTGTAGTACCATACAGTAATGATTTGTCTAATATCCTGTAGTCCTTTAATACACATTACGTTTTCACCCTGTCCCAACTGGTGTGGTGTGAGCCAATTAAGCACCCTTCACACTCCATTCACTGTATTGCCACTGCCCTCTTGTGGACACTTCAGGAATTCATAGCACCACTGTTAAGAGAAGAGGTTCCAGATGTCACCAACACGCAGAGGCGTCATGCCAATTGAAACTGAGATTTTTGAGCGAAATGGATTTTTCTTTTAATATCTGTATTTGTGGGCACATGTTTCCGTGTGTTGTGCACACGGTGCCCCCTTAAAAACCCTTGGTGCATGACGCTTCTGCCAACATGGATATATTCAAGATGTAGAGACCTGATGTGACGGTGCTCTATGGCTGTGTGAATTAGTTCTATCTATGGCTGTGTAATGATCTCTATCTATGGTTGTGTAATGGGCTCTATCTATGGCTGTGTAATGAGCTCTATTTATGGCTGTGTAATGAGCTCTATCTATGGCTGTGTAATAAGCTCTATCTATGGCTGTGTAATGAGCTCTATTTATGGCTGTGTAATGGGCTCTATCTATGGTTGTGTAATGGGCTCTATCTATGGCTGTGTAATGAGCTCTATCTATGGCTGTGTATTGAGCTCTATGTAATGAGCTCTATCTATGGCTGTGTAATGAGCTTTATATATGGCTTTGTGATGAGCTTTATATATGGCTGTGTAATGAGCTCTATCTATGACTGTGGCTTGAGTTCTATCTATGACTGTGGCTTGAGCTCTATCTATGACTGTGGCTTGAGCTCTATCTATGACTGTGTACTGAGCTCTATCTATGGGTGGTGGGATTACCAGAGGGTGTTCAGGGGACCGACTTGGTTACATTTTTGGCTGGGTTCTTTGCAGAGACCCTCCTTTCTATTTTCCTGTCTCCTCCAAAACTTTAAAGACTTCATAGAATCGACAGACTTCCTGCAGCCAGGAGGAACAGCTCTAAACCACACATTTTCATTACTCTGTTCCACTCCTTCCATGATAAGGAGGCTGTGTTGCTTCAGAAGGGGAGAGAGGACATTTTTTTACTGTGGCAGGAAAGTGTTTTTATTCCCGGACTTCAGCTCAGGTGTTGCCATGAATTCCTCCCAGTCAAATGACTGCTTCATGAGAAAGGGGTAAAGTTTCCCCTACGTTTCCCTGCACACCTTGATGTTGAACTTTCGGGGCAGAAGGTACAGCTTGACTCTCACGAGGATGGCCATCGATGGTGTGACCGGCACTTTGGTAATGCGTGAGGCTGAATGTTTAATGTGCTTCGTTTGTTGTTCTGATGGCAGCATGATAGATGACACAGCTTGATAGCGCAATGGTCCATGCATTGTAAACTTTAAGATTTCTTGCTAATTCAGCAAACTGTTTTCATATAGTTTGTAGTCTGTTACCAAGGGCATATTTTCATTTTTAACAACACTTTCATTTGCTTATTAACTCCATGAAAATTGTATCTGGTTGACTTGGACACTTTTTTGGTTCATTTTGATGCACCCAGTGGGCACTTTTATTTTGGAGATATTATTATTATAGGTGATAGCAAAGAAGGGGTCTTATGTTAACATGTTAAGATGTGTTTGATTGAAATAGCTTTCGATTTTAGTAAATACCTCCTAATGTTGCAAATTCAACAAATGACAATTTTCAGTTCTTTACAACCTATAAAAAAATGTCAAACTCTGTTATAATAAAAATTTATAACAGTGCATTTTGAGTTTTTATTTTTGAAAAAAATACAGTTTCCATTGGGTGGTTTGTTCAATGAAATTTGACTTATACCTTAACAGTTGGTGACTTGATTATTATACTGACTGTTATTTGTATAAAGTATTTAGAAGAATCAGTGTAAAATATAATTTGCATAATAATTTGGAACGCGGTATATACAAACATTTTCCTGCTATTTACATTCAAGGATGAATGGACAATTGGGTCTGGAGTGGTGGGGGTATATGTATGTGTTTCTCTATTTCTGGTTGTTTGAATCATTTCTCTGTCCATTTTGTATGTTTCGCCTTAGGAGTTTTTGCCTATATTTATCATACATGGATAACGATGCTAAAATGTTTGTCTGCTTTCTGGAAAATTATTCCCCTCATAATATTTGATGGCTAACAATTCTAATTTGGGGACGGTGGAGCAGGCAATGTTCCAATTCCAGTGTTAGAATGTCCAGGCTTTTAGTGCAACCAAGAGGTCCCTGGTTTACTCACATTTGAAAAAGCTTAAAGCAGATGTAGTATCCTTACAAGAGACCCATTAACGTATTAAGGACTACAAAACTCTAGGTTTAGTCAGGTTTTTCATTCTCAATTCAATTACAAAGCCAGAGAGATTGCAATTCTGGTTAGTAAAATAATACATTTTTCAGCTACTAATGTTATGTAATGGGGGTATCCAATTGTAATAGGCTTCATTTGGCACACCTCTGTGGTAATGGTCAATGTTTTTGATCCTAATTTTGAGAATATCGATTTTGCCGATAGGTTATTGGGGAAAATCTCCTCATTAACACCTACTGATATTTGCAGGAGACCTGAACTATGTAATTGATCTGACTCTGGACTGCTCCAACCCCAGAACTGTTTCCCCCTCTATCATGCAAAAGGCCTTTTCAGACTTCTGTGATGTGCTGTGATCACTCGTCTGATTCCCCAAATTAAAGACTCTTCTGGTTGCTTCATTTCTGATCCTAGGGGGATTAATGACACCTTCTCATCTTTCTATTCCTCACTTTACACATCTGAGTTCCCATCAGACACCACCAATATGACACTGTTTTTTATTCTTTGGTGACTCCCACAATCCCGGCTGAAGCGGCAGATATCCCTGACTCCCCTCTGAGCCTTGAAGAGTTGGTTGAGGCTATCAAATTTATGCAAAGCAGCACAGCTCCAGGTCTAGATGGGTTTCCAACTGAGTTCTTTTTTAGAAATGTCACATCCAGCTGGCTACTTTACTATTTTCAATGTTTAACTAATCACTGGAACTTGGTATGTTGACTCTATCGTTAACCCTCTAAGGGAAGCTGGCGCTCTGGAGCATCAAACACGAACCGTACATGCTAGCAACTGAAGTACCATTGGAAAGAGGAAGATCAGACAAAAAGAACAAGCTCATCCCTGTGGGTTAAACACAGCCGCAGCTATGGTGCCTCAAAGTCAGTCATGTTTTTTATACAGTCACCTTTTTTACTAAACACATTATAGACAGGAATTAGAAAGTGAAAATGACAAAATAACAACTCTGCACAACACCAACACTTCTTGGAAGTGAAAAATGAATGGGATTTCAAAAACGTGTAGAAATATAGTAAGAAATGGATGCATCATTTTGATGTTGACTTATTTTTATGGCCTCCAAACTTTGCACACTGTTCCAGGAACACTGGAGGCTTGACAATATTAATTGTTCTTTAATTTTGGGATAAATATTTAATGAAACAAAAAGTTCACTGACCCAGGATGTTGGATTTCATTCATCCATGTTGTAGCCATGGGTCTGCTGAGTCTGAAACCATAAGGCACTTCACTGTAGGTCAAAGTATGACCTTTCTAGAGGCTAAAAGGTCAACTTTGTGCCAGGCAGACCTAAAACCCCTTAGACCTTCACAAGCATCTACAGCACTTCTTAAGAAGGAAAAAGTTCCCATCTCCTGTTTGTCAGTCAGGCCCCGTAGCCTCCTTAATGTTGATGTGAAAGTGCTTGTGTAGTTCAGAGTGAGGGATCTTGAAGTAGTCTTACCAGGAACCCTTTCAGAAGAACAGACTGGTTGTATCAAGGGTAGACATTCATTTTTCAATATTCAGACCATGTTCAACATTATTTACAGTTAACAGTTCTCAAACTCCCCTGAGCTTGTCTTTCTGAATGCAGAGAACGCCTTCAATATAATTGAAAGGGTGTACCTATTTGCTGTGCTTCAGAAATTAGGATTTTGGGGACAAATTTAGCTTGTGGATCCAGCTTCTTTATGCATCCCCAAGGGCTATTGTCTGTACCACAGGATGAGCATCCAGTTTGGCAAATTGACACAAATGAGGAAGTGCCTTAAACCTGCATTCTATCTGAATTCCGGCTGGGGGCGATATGTCTGGTTGCAAAAGAGCTTGGTTTCTGTAATAGTCTATGAGAATGAGAGACATAATATACTTGATTTACTGATTGAGTTCATGGTCTCAATCGCTAGGTTTAACTACTTAGGGAGCACTCTCCCGCCACAGGGAGATTTCTGCCCCCCACCACCCCCAAAAACTGGTTCACAAGTCCTATTGCTAGGTTATATATACATGTTATATATCTACAGAAAGCTTAGACACTTAGGAATGTAGCAAATGTCACCATTCTACAGTAGTTATAAGAAAATAATAACTTCCCCTCATAAT
>JACXGM010033756.1:0-12182 GCA_016801145.1 Umbra pygmaea
CTGTCTGCTTTACAGAATGATTCCTGTCTGCTTTACAGAATGGTTTCTGTCTGCTTTACAGAATGGTTACTGTCTGCTTTACAGAAAGGTTACTGTCTGCCCGATGGCTAGTTATGATGGACAGTTTTGTGTAGATATCTCTATATGACAGACAAGTGATTACTTGAAGGTGTTGAAGTCTGGGCCTTCTAGGAAAAACAGTTATGTAACACAATTCAGTATTGTCTTGACCAGGTGACCTAATGGTCATACGTGGTACGGTCTAGAGTTTGTCCTAATCAGTGTTTGTGATTCATAATGAAGGACGCCTGTCAGTCTGGAAAGTAAAGCAGAAGCACTTAATTGCAGCGTTTAGCAACCTAAGAGCTCTGAGCATTCCATCTGTTTAGATATGCTCAGTCCAGTAGCTGATAAAGTTATTTATCAAGTCCTGTTACATTCCAATCATACAGTACAGTTGTTTTATCATGTCATATTAACACAATTTTAAACTTCATTTAAATATTTTTATTTTATTCATCCACATTTCAGATGGCGTAGCAGCATCATATTGCTTTGTTTTTTTTATTTACATGACTTGAAAATGATTCAAATACAGGTTAAAACCCGAAATGACAACCAAAACACTTGGTTCTATAAAAGGAATTGTACAGGTATCTTCCTACAACAATGATTAATGTATGAAATTCAGCACAAACAACCATCTAAGCTTCAAGGGCAGCATTTTGAATGATATTATTTGACAATAGGAAAATCTGTGTCATATGTATCACCCCTGCTTTGCAAGGCGTTAATGACATTTACTTGTGTGTGTCATACTCATTCACTTGCATATAAAATGATCCCACAAAGAAAGAAATGTTACGTGACCTGCTCTGCCTGTTTAATGCATATAGTTCAAGTCAACCCCCAGGCTTTGTGTGTGTGTTTGTGTTTGTGTGTGTGTGGTAAAAACGTGACTACTGTATGTTGCTGAGTACATAAAAAGTATGCCATATATGTAGTTATTATTTGTAATACATCTACAGCCTCACATTTAGGTTACAGTTTAGGCAAAATACTAATGAACGTTCAGAACGTCAGTAAGGTCATATGTATCTACTACAAGTTAAAGGGCATTTCACCTGCTTAATGAAGCGAATATAAAGCAGTGTAGACTGGACCAAAACAACTATGGGCGTCCAGGGGGAAGCCACATCGCTTATTCTACACGTTAGAGCATATTCGGGACTGAGATTGAAAGTTACATGTTATATTAGACACAATTTGACATTGTCGTTTCCTATAAGGCAACTGTAAGGTATTTGTTTAAACGATTAAATGAATGCACCCCGGGTATCTAAAAATGGTGTGCTCCACGACTGCAGGGAGGTTTTGCCAGCTCTGTACGCTGATACGTCTTCCTTTGCCCGGATCAACATCTACCGCGGATGCGACGCGCGTGATATCTTCCCTGTTTATATTACGTATATTAAATCATGAATCATGCAAAGGAACTGCGGTGAAACTGTTTGCGGATAAGAAATTATTTGTTTGGATGTGACAATCACTGACGAAAATATTACCGGTGACAATTGTACGCGAATGAAGATGTTCTGTTCGGGAAATGATCAACCTGACAGCGCGAGACTCCAATGACAGCCAACCAGTGATGCAGCGGAACTTACGCGTTATTCTGGTATTAGGAAATGCGAGATGAAACATCACTGAAGGAAAGGGGTAAAGTCTGATGTATGTGTATTTAGGAAAAATGCCAGACACATTGTACCAGAATATATTTCGCTTTTGGAACTAAAACCACTGCATCAGAATTTCTATTACGGAACGCAAGAGAATGACCAAGGATACTGGACCAAACACTGTCTGCCATCTGCTGTTCAATCAATAAATATGAGTTTAAAATTCAACAAACGTTGTTATAGTCCGAATGGAAGAAGCAACGACCTGGTGCGAATTAAAAACAAAAAGGCCTAGACAATCTGATTATTTTAGCATCTCTTCTGTTTGCACTTATCTTGCTTTCAATCAGCAGGCTTCCAGAACCAATGTTTCTCGTGTAGATATTTTTCTGAAACCACATGGCTGGTTTTGGTTTAGCGCATCACCTGAAAAATGCTGTTGAACTCACATCTTGGATGATCTCATACACAGATCATTAAATTGCTGCTGATGGATGAACTGTTATAACTGAAGTTAACATTAACAACTGCATGTCATTAACTCATTTACGTATATCCACCAAATGTTATTCATTATTGATTACAACACTTAGCAGTCAGTGCGTTGAAGGTGACACAGCACAGTGGAAGGACAACTCAGGGGAAATGACGATGATAATCAGACAGTCTGGAGGATATTTTTTAACCAAAAAAACAGGCTAAGGTGAATGACTTCTGTCTAAGGGTGTGTGGAATGCTGGACACTAGAATGAAGGAGGTGTGTCGTATCTGCGCACGGGAGCTCTGCGGTAACCAGCGGCGATGGATCTTCCACCCCGCCTCCAAACTCAACCTACAGGTGCTCCTGTCCCACGCCCTAGGGGTAGAGCTAACCCGCGACGGCAGGGGGGAGTTTGCCTGCTCTAAGTGTGCCTTCATGCTGGACCGCATGTATAGGTTTGACACGGTGATCGCTCGAGTGGAGGCACTGTCCATCGAACGGCTGCAGAGGCTGCTGCAAGAGAAACACCGGCTCAGGGACCTCATCACTGGCCTCTACCGGAAGACGAATGGAGAGGAGGGAGGCAGTCCTGGAAGGGCCAGTACGGGACATGGGGATGTGGGTGGGCGTGGCGACGGCATGGTGGACATGTCTGGTCTGACCCACGCTAAGTACTGTGCCCTGCTCCAGGACGACCTGGTCTATTCTCTGTATGAGTCCTGGGCTGAGGAAGGGTTAGAATCTGGGGGTCACCATCATCATCATGGGCCACAGTGCCCAGGGCCTGGTTCAGAGGTAACAGCTGCAGGGTCGCAGCGATGTGGGACAGTCACGCCATCGCCCAGGAAGTGCAGAGGGTGTGCGGCCTGGCGGGTGGCAGACTCGGACTACGAGGCTGTGTGTAAAGTACCCAGGAAGTTGGCACGGAGTATTTCCTGTGGCCCGTCAACGAGGTATTCAGCCAGCGTGTTTGGAGGCGGAAGTGCGATTGGAGGAGAGCGAGGAATGGGAGCGGAGGAAGACCCAGAGGGGACCCCCTCCTCTCTCACGCTGGTCCCTGGGTCCAAGCCTCAGTCCCGGGCTTCGGACAGTGACCGTACCCTGGCAGGCCGGGCCAGTTCCAGCCCCTCCGTAGACTCTCTTGACTTAGCCGGAGAAACTACCCAGTTGTCTGCCGTCCAAGATGGGCATGAGGGACTCGGGTACTCCCGGGACCCCCTGGAAGAGCGGTCCTCCGACTCGCTCTCGGAGGAGCTGCACGCGGTGACCCCGCTGAGGTCGGCCTCCCGCCTCTCCCTGGCCCTCTGCCTGCTCCAGACCTGCGTGTACCGGCCTGTTCAGAGCCCAAAGGGGAGCAGGTTGCCTGTGCTGCTCAGACCAAACCAAAGCAACGGAAGCTCCAGGCTGGGCTTCCATGAGCCGATCCTGAGGGGCCCGTATGGAGGTCAGAACGGAGAGGGGGAGATCCTTGCCCATGTGCCCGACCCAGAGGCCCCTTTGATCAGGCTTAATGGGGGGATAGATGTGGGTCTGGACCTGGCTGATCTGGAGGAGCTGTGGGAGGACCTGTATCACGAGTGTCCCCCTCAACGGCCCCACCAGGTACAACACATCTCCAGTCAGCCCACAGGGTGGCCTACAAGTTCTTATCTTATGGCTCCAGGCTGGTCAGCTAATTAAACCAGATCCTGTCTTTTCTTTCAATAGGATAACATGTTCTACTAACAATTATTATTTGTAGCACGTTAAGTAACCATCTGTACATGTGGAGATTATTCCAGAAATTAACAGTTTATCTGGGAATTCATCAAACAGAGCTGTGCCTTCAACCGTGACAACACGCCTGATCTCTCTTTATGCTAATTAGCAGGATAATCCTGCTATCTTTCCCCATCACTTAAACCTCTTTTCCCCCTCGTCCAGAGATGATGTATAGGGGATGTGCACTCAGGAGCACTTTAATATCTATGTATCTGTTTATATTTGCGTGCATGCATGCTTTTATGTAAGGTAATTGTACGGCTCGATTGTTTGCGTCTAGATGTAAATCAGAGTCCTTCCGTTGGTTCTGTTTGTTAAAGGCAGGGGGATGATTTTGTTCTCTGGTCAGTCATCCACACTAATGAGCGTGCTTGGTGGGCAAAGCTGTCATGGATGACCTATCACAGGACTCTTTAACATGGACTCTGTTCTCTATCTACATCTATGCAGATTCTATTAGATAAAGTTGTAGTTCTGATCTGCAAAGAAAAATGTGTAATTCTGTATTCTAACCAGGGTGCATAAAATTTGTATGCACCCTTAACTGACTATCATCTTGACTACAGAGACTTTCTGAGCTAGTCTGGCTATAATAATAATATGTATATTCAGAAATTGGTTATATTGTCCCTGTATTATTACTGTGTTCAGTAAAATCATATATAGCCTATATACAAAAATAACATTCTTAAAATGAATAGAACGTTACATAGTGCATCTTTAAAGGTAAAAGGGTAATTCAATCAACTTTATTTCAGACACATAGGTCCAAAAAAATAAGATAAAATAAAATACAAAGACACAATACAAACACACATAGTACAGAATATAAACACATTCCACCATAATTAAAACACATATAGACATTTGTTCCAGTGTTTCCAAATGTAACAGACATTTAAATTACCATACAGGTACTAAAGCCTCTATCTTATGTTTGCTCTGTAAATCATTCCATGAGTGTGAGGTGTGGTATTCAAACTATTCAAATTATCATAAATGATTTGAAAATATACCAAGGATTGTTCTAGAATCTCCTGTCGATATAACAAAGACACGTTTTTAATGATGGCGACAGGCAGTGTCTGATATAGAAGAATAGCGTTCATGTGAACGTGTTTTAAGACCCCAGCGTGCCCTGCTAACTAAACTAGGTTAGAGCCTGGTGAGAGCTGAGTGGCTCCACCACCATTGGCCTACTTCTACAACAGCAGTATGCCCTGTAGGCTGGAGGCTGTGTGCATCACCACACAATGTCAAACCCGGTCCATGTCTCAACAATGGTTGGCTGGCAAACTTGATTATATTTAGCATGTGCCATAGAAGTAACAATACTAAAATATACTCTCTTCTTCAAATTATTTGTTTTTCTATAGCATGTGTACTGTGCCAATTATGGTCCGGACTAAGCGCATTCGGCTGTTAGTATTAACAGAATTAACTGTAGCGCTTTGGAGGCAGACAAAATGATGCAAGCAAAATAATAAAACAAATAGTTTGGTTGTTTAATTATCCACATTCCAGCACATACATTTAGCCTCTTCCAATTCTAATGGGGCGTCTATAGTATACATATAATATGTGGTTATGCATATATGCTGTAGAGTGGCACCCTGGTTATGTAAGTTAGGTTAGTAGCAGCACTTAGCACACATAGACACAGAGCTCTGAAGAGAAATCCCCAGGATGAATCTGCTGTTAACAACACACACAGCCGACAGAATAAAACATTTGGTTTCCCGAGAGCAGTAGAGATTAGAGCACCACTGTTCTCTGTGCGTGTCTCTGTTCCAAATAAAGAACCGGCCTTGGGTCTCTCCGGTCTGACCAGCTTAAGGTTGTAAAGTATTAATGGTTCTCAGATTTAAAGGAAGGGCTAAAGTATTGTCTTAATCTCTCCCTTATTAGGGCTGTATTGTGTGTGTTTCCGGAATGTTCTGTGCATGTTAACCCATGTGTTTCTGCGTGTTCCAGACACTGATCGAGGAGCAGCAGATCCAGCTGAACCAGTATGAGTGTGCTGCCGGTCAGTGTGTCAGTGAGCTGCAGAAGGCTCAGCTCCAGGTGCAGTCACTGCAGAGCAAGATCCAGGAGAGTGAGGCCAACAACCTGGTACGGCTACAGTTCTCACATCGATACAGCTATGGTCCGTCTGTCTCCCTCCCCGTTAACGCCTGCCTCCCTCTGTGCAGAAGCTGCAGGAGAAGCTAGCTGAGATGGAGTGTGAGCTGCGCTCAATCCGACAGGCAGCGCAGAACCAAGAACGTACCATCCAGGGCCTATCCGACTCAGTCAGCACCAAAGACAATGAGGTGTGTGGTCGAACCGGAGGTGACACCTTCAGCCCAGAACTACCAGAGACACCCTAGTAGTAACTCGTATTAATAAAAATAATATATCAATTTACCAGACACTTTTCTCGAAAGACAGTAGAGTTCCGCATGTTTACATTTTCACATACATTTTTACGTAGATTTCTACGTAAATGTTTACATAAATTTGTACGTACATTTGTACTTACATTTCTACGTAAATTTGTACGTACATTTCTACGTACATTTCTACGTACATTTCTACGTACATTTCTACGTACATTTCTACGTACGTTTTTACGTACATTTGTATGTACATTTGTAAGTAAATTTTTATGTACACATAGTCCCAGAAATGTATTCTTATTATTCTTATTATTACTACATCACTGGTGACTGTGTGTTCTCTGCCCTTCCCAGGCCCAGGAGCTCTACCAATTGATTGAGGGGCAGAACGCCACTCTGTGTAAACTGAGAGAAATGGCGCACCGGAAACAGATCACACCCACTCAGGTGACACCTCACACCCACAACAGGTCCAGGCCAGCATGCATGCATAGATGTATTAAGCCCAGTTCGCCTGATTTTGGTTTGTTTGTCTTCCAGGCTCCAGAGGGGGGCAGTGAAGTTGTGATTCTAGCCCAGTTGCAAGGTGAGTTGGTGGGGTTACAGAGCTCTCTGTTTACCCTGGGGCTGGAGCTGGAGGCCAGTCAGAGAGCCCAGAAACAAAGCCAGAGACAGGCAGAGGACCTGAGCCGAGCTAAAGAGAGACTCCACTCCGACCTACAGGAGGCGCTGCAGCACAGGGAGATTACTGACAAACACAACCAGGTTAGTGTGTAAGTTTGTTGGTGTGGTTCTCAATCTGGACGTCTGTATCTAGGCGTAAGACCTGTGTTTAACCCTTCCCCCGTCCCACTGAAGGACCTGCAGAGGGTTCTGGCGCAGTCACGCTCTCAGCTGCAGGCAAAAGAGGCCCAGCTGAAGGAGAACGAGGCAGAGAAACGCATGGAGGTTCAGAAGAGAGATATGAAGATAACTCAGCTCAAACACTCTCTGGAGGACAAGGAGAGACAGCTACAGGTGAGCATGCATACGGTCACACACAAGCCCATACAAATCCATAACCACATAGCACAAACAACAATACGCACACACAAATAACACACGTATTAACGCTAACCTGTGTGTTTGTAGGAGTACTCGGAGCTCCTGGAATCAGCCAACAACTCCAAACCCAGAGACGTTCTGTTGGACAGGTTGAAAGAACGCATCCGAGACCGGGATAGAGCACTGGAGGTCAGAACACATACACGCAGGAGGTCAGAACACATACACGCAGGAGGTCAGAACAGGTACACGCAGGAGGTCAGAACAGGTACACGCAGGAGGTCAGAACAGGTACACGCAGGAGGTCAGAACACGTACACGCAGGAGGTCAGAACACGTACACGCAGGAGGTCAGAACACAGACATACAAGGCCTGATACATTCTGACGTCCCGTTTGTTCTCTCTGGGCAGCGTTCTATAGACGAGAAGTTCCGTTGTTTGGAGGAGCGGGAGGAGCAGGTCCGGGGGCTCCAGTTGGCCCTGAGAGAGAAGGAACGAGACCTGGAGAGACTGCGCTGTATACTGTCCAGCAACGAGGAGACCATCACGGTACCCAGCACAAACACACACACATAACGAGAAAGACACGTACCCTGAGCCACAATGAGGTGACACGCTGGCCGACGTGGACTATGTAAATAAAGGATTTGTCTTTCCTGTCCGTGTCAGAGCCTTGACGCGTTGGTGCGGGGTAAAGAGCTGGATGTGGAGCAGGCAGCCGAGGCTCACAGGAACCTACAGTGGCTCCAGCAGCAGAGTGAGGAGAGGGAGAAGTGCACGCTAAAGGAGAGGGACACCATCATCAGCCAGCTGCAGGCTGCTCTGGAGACCCGCAGCCAGGAGACACAGGTACACTCACGCTACACACACACAGAAATATATGCACTAACACACACTCACACACATAAAGTATTCGTAATCTGTTTGTAACCATGGAACATCAACCCATCTGCACAAAGGGACTCTTTAAGAACCACAACCCCAAACAAGAAAATAACTGTTTTTATTTCTGACCCATACAAAACGAACATAAATTGTATTGCAGATCTAGTCTAATGGAAGCTAAAAAAGTCATAAATTCATATCTAATAGCATCTGTCGAATTTTGTAAGACAAATGAGATTTGGACCGAGTATCTGACCAACTACGCAATCAAGCACTGGGTTAACTGAGATGAGCAGACAACAGATGCATTATACAGACCTCGTTCCTTTGTATGTTCGCTCAGTGGTTAGGGAGTCAGACTTGTTGTCGAAAGGTTGCCGGTTCGATTCCTGACTGTGCCCAAAGTAGTTGTGTCCTTGGGCAAAGCACTTAACCCTAAGTTGCTCCAGGGAAAATGTCCCTGTATTCACTGTAAGTCGCTCTGGATAAGAGTGTCCGCTATATGACTAAAAGGTAAAATGTCAACAACAGCAAAAATGTGTTTACTTGTTGGTTTCAGGAGCTGACAGCAGCCCTCCTGGCTAAGGTCCAGGCAGGTCCCAGTGAGGTGGTGGAGGAGCTGAAGGCTCGCCTCGCCCTGAAGGAGAAACTGTTCCAGGAAGTGCTATCAGACCGCAGCCACCAGAGCCAGGAACATCAAGCACAGGTCCAGGATCTGCTCAGCATCATCAGAACCAAGGACCAGTACATACAGGTACAACACACACCACTGATCTAGGATCTGTCTCATCTGTTCTACAAGGCATTAAGCCCCACATCAGTTAGAAAAATCCAAAATGAGCAATGTGGGGAGCTGTTATGAGTCCTTGTGAGAAATAAATGGGAAGGTCCTTGCTAAGGCAGCGAACAACATGTTTTTTTATTATGCTTAAGGTTTCTATTTAGCGACCTGCTGCCCTCCCTAGACAGTAACATGTAAAGTGTCACTTTCACATTCTTTCTCCATCTTCACTTCTTCTCTCTCAGGACTGCTCTGATAGGCTCGCTCAGGTGATCGGCGAACGGACCGGCCAACTGCAAGAACTCCGTAGGCAGCTGTCGTCACGGGAACGGGAGATGGGCGAGCTGCGGAGGGAGAGAGAGGAGGAGCGAGTGGGAGAGTTGGAGAGACTGCAGAACTTACTGAAGGAAAAAGAGGCTTTGATTCAGGTGGATTTTAGGGCCAAGATAACACACACATAAAACAAATGCACACACACACTCACACAATCACACTATCTCTCTACACCCAAAACAGAGTTTAATGCAGGGCCAGGAGGAGAGCATGGAGCCCTCCACGCCAGAGGGGGCAGCAGAGGTACAGGCCATCCAGGAAGAGTTTCTGCTGGTCAAGAAGAAGGAGGCGGAGGCCCAGTTGGAGATTTCAGCCTTGCGTTCAGCTCTAACTCAAGCCTCGGAACAGGCTGAGAAGCAAGGAGATCCATTTAAAATCCTGGCCCCGGGATTAATAGTCAGGGAGCGGCCCTCCAGTAACGACCACCAGGTATTGCTCTCTGTCAATATGATTAAGTGTCTACAACATGGTGTTTGTTGTGTTCTGGGGTCTGGGTGGAGTGTGTGGTGATATAGACTGTCTCTGTCCCTCCCTCCCTGTCCGTCAGACTGTGTTGGACCAGTTGGTTAGTGAGTACCACCGGCTGAACGATGCTCTGAGGGCAGAGAAAAAGCTGTATCAGAGTCTGAACCACATCCAGACGACAGGATACAGGTTGGTCATAAATACTGAAGCAAACAATACACTTTACTCATCTAAAGTACGCATTGGTGTTCCCAAATGTACGGTATTCAAATCTGGGTTCAACTAGCAAATAGCTGCCAGTATTTAATAAACATTAGGATAGAGCAGAAATGTCATGTTTTGTTTTGTAGACATTGCTGACTAGAAGAATAAACCAGTTAAAACTGCTGAAACCATCGAGTCAGTGTTTGTGTTTTAGAATGTTTGTGTTTGAAGATGGTTGTGTTTTTCCACTCTCAGTAGCTCAGAGAAGACCCAGGCCATGCACACAGAACTGGACTCTGTTCAGGCACTCCGAGAGCAGCTGGAGGAGGTCCTAGCTAGGACCCGGAAGACGGCTCTGGCACTGGAGAGGGCAACTAAGAGGCAGTCTGACTTTGGAGGTGGGGACAGGCAGGGATCGGCCAACAGGGGGCACCCTAACTAACTGTAGGATGCTAGCCACTGCACCAATGAGTCTGACATTCACTGCAGCTAGACATTGCCCTTAGGTGCAGATCTAGGGTCAGTTTACACTCACTTAATTCCTAATGTTAATTATTAGGGGGAAAACCCGCAATACTGACCCAAGATCTTTAACTATGGGCAACTTTGTACCTATTTCAATGAAAAGGACACAACACAATTAACAAATGCCTGTTCTTACCAACAAAATGGGGTGTTATTAGTTACTGTACCAAGTGGCAATGTGTAACACAATTTTCATTATTTATTTGGATTAATATATTGTGTGACTGTGTCTTGGATTGTTGTTTTTTATATTGTTTCTGCAAACTGCCTGTGTATTGCTTTGCAGTGCGACTCGTCTGTAATGCCATTTGTATTGTACTTGTTGTCACTGTTAATGTGTCTTGATCAACACATTGATGTGGAGTATAGACAGTTCAGCTCATGCCTTACAATGAAATGTCTTCATCCATCTTATTGTTTTATACCACCGTTGTGTATGCAGGCCCAAGTAAGATATATATAATCTTAAATATGAAGGATGGCCAAGTAGTTAGTATTCCACTGTAGATCAACATTCCATAGCTTTTAAATATCCCATCAAAAGTCTTAAAGACCATGCATGGACAGCTATATGAGTAGTTAATAAACTGTTTGCTTAACAAAGAATAAACATTCCTTATTACTGATCATAATTTTTTCCTAAAAACTTTTGCATATGTACCCCTCGTAAATATCCAACTCAATACAACCCAAATATAAGAGAAGGCCTATTTGTTACATTTATTGATAAACTTTGTAACAATCACATAAAATTTTGATTAAAATGTGAAAATAAAGGTATACCTAGTATCATTCAAGATTAGGTTGGTTATTGATTTGGTTATTGATTAGCTATTAATTTTGTTTAAGATAAGTGAAGGATTATTATTTTGTACTTCAAAATGGAAAGTAAATAAAGAATTTTGCTGTTTATTTTATTGAAAGAGATTTTGAAATCGATTTTTCTTTAAATTGGTCTTTCCCTCCACCTTTGTCCGTCAGCATCTAATAGAACAATCCCTCCTTTCTCCCCTAAGAGACCAGATAACGGCTGGTTTGCCCAGAGGTGAAACTGAGAAAGTGGGCCATCTGTTTTACTCATGCCTGTTTTGAACACCAGTTTCCACACTGTTTCCATATACTCTGTTAACCATTACCACCCACATACGAACACTAGCTCACACACATTCTAATAATTCCCTTACTAACGCTCTCTGACTGAAGAACAGGCTCTCTACTGTTCATGAAGGGTTACTCTACCTTCTCTCTCTCTCCGTATACCATGAAATATGCTCCACATGCATGACACCTGTTTGCATGGCTAGTGTTCTGTGATGCGTACTGATGGCATCAACACAGAGCCGGTACACACTATTGGCAATGAAGAATGAATTACTACTCACTGTCATGTGAATAAGTCCTTTGAACTCGCACATGATTTCCAAAGATGCAATCCGACAGGTTATATCAGGACCAGTATACACACAGTCAACTGTGGTGCGTTGCACATGATGCATTCAGGACCAGTATACACACAGTCAACTGTGGTGCGTTGCACATGATGCATTCAGGACCAGTATACACACAGTCAACTGTGGTGCGTTGCACATGATGCATTCAGGACCAGTATACACACAGTCAACTGTGGTGCGTTGCACATGATGCA
>JACXGM010033757.1:0-12182 GCA_016801145.1 Umbra pygmaea
TTAGTGAAGCAGCATTACTGACCAGCTCTGTGGGGTGACTTAGTGAAGCAGCATTACTGACCAGCTCTGTGGGGTGAGTTAGAGAGTAGTACAGACCATGCAGCATTAGAGACCCACATAGAGATTTTTATAAAACAGAGACCAGGTGAAATAAGGTGTGAGGGAGAGCTGTCTTGTCCCCTGCAGTGACCTGAACAGGTGAAACTGAGTCCAGGTGTGTTGAGTGTCTGTAACCCAATCAGTTGTGCAGTGATAGAACTGTCCCCCTGTCGCCCTCAGAGGCCTGGCCTGTATGAAGGACACGTTGCATTGACAGTTCAGCGGCCAGTCGATGGGAGCTGTCTGGGCTATTGTTAGGTCTGCTGTCAGATACATGTAGCTGGTGCTCTCATTAACACTAGCAACGACGTGTGAGTTAAAATGATGCCAGATGGGTTATTTTACTTGGGCAATTGTAATTTAAGAGATGTTATGATTCCAAATTGTCTGTTTGGAGTACTCATTATAAGGTCTGAAATCATTTACTCTAAATTTTAAACGATTTAGTTAATTGTTCACCAAATTCACCAAAAATATGCATTTTTATCAACACTTTTTTGCTCGTGGAGGGCACTGTGTTTCTCATTGCTAAAATAAAGACCAAGATCTGAAACACATGCTTTTTTGATAATTAATGTTATTTACACACACCTAAAGGATTATTAGGAACACCATACTAATACTGTGTTTGACCCCCTTTCGCCTTCCGAACTGCCTTAATTCTACGTGGCATTGATTCAACAAGGTGCTGAAAGCATTCTTTAGAAATGTTGGCCAATATTGATAGGATAGCATCTTGCAGTTGATGGAGATTTGTGTGATGCACATCCAGGGCACGAAGCTCCCTTTCCACTACATCCCAAAGTGCAGTGAACTCGTTTTCATGTTCAAGAAACCAATTTAAAATGATTTAAGCTTTGTGACATGGTGCGTTATCCTGCTGGAAGTAGCCGTCAGAGGATGGGTACATGGTGGCCATAAAGGGATGGACATGGTCAGAAACAATGCTCAGGTAGGCCGTGGCATTTAAATGATGCCCTTTTGGCACTAAGGGGCCTAAAGTGTGCCAAGAAAACATCCCCCAAACTATTACACCACCACCAGCCTGCACAGTGGTAACAAAGCATGATGGATCCATGTTCTCATTCTGTTTTTGCCAAATTCTGACTCTACCATCTGAATGTCTTAACAGAAAATGAGACTCATCAGACCAGGCAACATTTTTCCAGTCTTTAACAGTCTAATTTTGGAGAGCTCTTGTAAATTGTAGCCTCTTTTTCCTATTTTTAGTGGAGATGTGTGGTACCCGGTGGGGTCTTCTGCTGTTGTAGCCCATCCGCCTCAAGGTTGTGCGTGTTGTGGCTTCACAAACGCTTTGCTGCATACGTCTGTTGTAACAAGTGTTTTTTTCAGTCAAAGTTGCTCTTCTGTCAGCTTGAAGCAGTCGGCCCATTCTCCTCTGACCTCTAGCATCAACAAGGCATTTTCGCCCACAGGACTGCCGCATACTGGATGTTTTTCCCTTTTCACACCATTCTTTGTAAACCCTAGAAATGGTTGTGCGTGAAAATCCCAGTAATTGAGCAGATTGTGAAATACTCAGACCGGCCCGTCCGGCACCAACAACCATGCCACGCTCAAAATTGCTTAAATCACCTTTCTTTCCCATTCTGACATTCAGTTTGGAGTTCAGGAGATTGTCTTGACCAGGACCACACCCCTAAATGCATTGAATCAACTGCCATGTGATGAGTTATCCTAACACATTTTGCAGAGTGATGTCCTTAGTTAATGCCTGTACTATAAAAACAAAACTAGATATACAATTCAGAAAACAATTGGGACATCATTTTTTGTACATACCTGTGTTTTTTCCCCGTTTTCCAGTGAAGTCCACACTAGTCCATTGTCGAAGTCATACAATCCAATATTCCAAAACTTATTTTTCCACAAAAACAATTTGCCGTGGTTAAGTCGATAGACTAATGTATACATCGATTGGCTGTAACCTGACAGTACATCACAGCTCCCAAGAATTCAAGAGGTATTGCACATGAGCATAGGTAACTAAGCAACAGTGTAGACTCTGAGCTGAGAAGGTAGTGGTGTCAGGTTACCTGTCTGAATAGTTGCTACTAGTCATTGCATGGACATAAACACGGCAAATCTTTTTTTGTGGAAAAATACGTTTTGGAATATTGGACAATCAACTAGTGTGGACTTGAATTTGTTAGATTCGCTGTGTTCACTTTAAGGAATCACTGTACATGGCTATATGCATTCCCAAGTAAAAACAAAGTATATTTAAATTATAATAATAATAATAATAACCTTTATTTTATAAAGCGCCTTTAAAAGCAGCTTCTCAAAGCGCTGTACATACATACAATTAACAATTTAAAAACATCAACAGGTAAAAGCAAGTTTAAAAAAATAAGTCTTTAGTTGACCTTTAAAAATGGCATAGGACTGTGCTTCCCTAAGTTCTATACTCCAGTATTATACTTGTAGTACACTTATGTTTAACCATAAGTATGAATTCAATATATTTAAGTATATTTGAAATATATTTAAAAAATATACATACCAAAATAATATATTAGAAATTTAGTGAATTTAGTGTAAATAAAATACATTTCAAGTACAATTAAATATACCTATTGTTTGGGTTAGTAATGACATTTCAAACATGTTTAGAGGCTAAAAGCACATTTTAAAACTTGCCCTGTAAATTTGTAACGGGTGTAAACTGGAGCAGGGGGATAACATGGTTTGGGCAATACAGATTGTTTGAGTTATTCTCGCTACTGACAGCACTCCAGATATCCAAACAACCGAGTTACGTTTTGAAATTGCCTGGTATTCTTTTTTAATAATAACTATTCAAGTTTTACTTTTACATTGCAATAGTTACTAGTACTGGTAAATATTCTAGAAGTACTGATATGTATACAAAATTGACTAGTCACAAGGTAATAGTTAAGTACTATGTCTCATTCATACCAAGCCTGAACGCTGCTAATTTGACCATGCTATGAAAAAAATAGTGTATTCATCCTATATACAGTGTATATGAAATGTACCTTAAGGCATGTGGACGACCAAGCAAATACAGTTAATTTGACCCTTCCTGGACATTAGAGGGGAGAGAATGGAAGAATCTCTTCTCTGTTAGTGCTTTCTTTTCTTATTCTTATTAGTTAAAAATAAAAGTTTTTCCAGAGGTACATTAGATTTTTTTGTCAATCTGACTGAAAGTGGGTCTAAAAAGGCCTGACTCTGCTAGTGTTAAACAAGACTGAATGTTTAAGTGTCTTCTAACCTCTTCCTTCTACCCTCTTTCTGTCCATTCATCTCTCCTGTCTTCAGATATGCTGTGCTGCGTTTCAACCAATACTTCCAGACCAAGCCTGCATTGATGGCTCTACAGATCCCAGAATGACAGAAGAGGGACCAGGGGAACAGGGTTATCTAGGGCCCTTGGTTTGACCTGAATTTCAACCTTCATTTAAAGCTTTTTCAAAACTCCTTTTTCTATTGATGTTAGATGGTTCTGCACCATCCTCAGACAATTGATGTTAGATGGTTCTGCACCATCCTCAGACTATTGATGTTAGAGGGTTCTACACCATCCTCAGACAATTGCTCTACATTTTGGATATAGCTTAAAATAAAGGTAGAAGTCCAGGTAACTGTGACATGCTGAACCAAAAACACAGGGCTCTATGGCAGGGGGTGTGTTTAACAGGTGTGGTGATAGTGTGTGGATGGACCACAAGATGTTTTGCCACTTTCAGCCCCCCAACACTAAGCGCAATTACCATGTCATTCCTCTTTAACTCAGAGCAACTTTATCCAAACACTCCCAACTCATCAGCACTCCCCAGAACAGCCAAGGATGGTGTGTTCCATGTTTAAGCTTTATTTATTCTGTGGAGAAACGATTGGCCCACTGAGATTCGTTCCCCAGATGAGAATCTGGAACACTGTCATTGAGGCCACATTGAAAAACAGTTTGCTGAGTTGTTAGTCTGTGCTCAGGGTTAGTCCTCTGCCTTGTGGTACTTTCTTACTTCTGAACACTGTCCACCAGCACCACGTCCCTGTAGATCACCACCTCAACGGGGGGTTGAACCGGTAGGCTTTAGTGGCTTTGTAGCAAAGGCACAATGGATGTACAGTATCGGGGAGAGAGGCTGTCCAGGACAGGTATACGCTAGCTTAGTAATGACTGTGGAGAGAAGAAGGCATCTGTCTCTAAACTTTAACCAGAGCTCTGCTGTCCCTTTAACCTTGTTTCCAGTGCTTTAGCTTTTATGGTTATGGTTACTCGCTCTGTTAAACTTTCCACTTCTCACAGGCAACTCGGAAAATCCCAACCTCAATCACCCCTGGCCCTGCCAGACCAATCCTGGTAGCTTTAGCCGCTCACACGTTCAGTCACTCAAGGCTTTGTGGGTGATATGACATTGGCCGTTGCTTCTCTTCAACCAGCCTCTCAGGTGAGCTGGTGGACATGGTGAGGAGACCTGTTAGAGTATGAGCACGTGGCCCGGCCTCCTGACCGCTGGGTGGAGCCAGAACACACTGACCCCCTCCCTCCCCTGGCTGTCTCCTGTTACCGACCTGGTGAATAATTCACCTGGCTGAGGAGAGACGAGGAGGTATCAGTGATTCAGCACACCTTGAAGCTGTGCCGTAGCCACCATAGTGAAATCCAGGCTGTGTCGTCTCAGTCCCAGCCGCTCGCTAACAGTCAAGTTATTCAGATGGCGGCCAACTCTACGAACGTGTTGGAGCTGCCTGCACCTCCTGTTTGGCTGGTGTGACCCTAAGTGTCCAGTTAGCGCCAGGCTGGGACAGAATCCCTTCAAACTAGCTGTAGTGGAGTGACGTGGAGACTTTCACACCACCATCCATCCCAGAAATCTAAATAACAGACACTAACACACGTGATTCTACTAGTTTCTTCATCTGCATCCTGGTTAATCATGTGTGTTAGTTCTGGGCTGGAACAAAGTCTACATGCCTGCTGCTGTGGTACCAAGGTTTATGACTGGACTATTCAGTGTTAAGCAGAGCATGCACAATATATTGTTAATTTTACTATTAATAAACCAGGCAAGTTGATTTAACAATCAGTCGTTATTTGCAGAGACTGTATAATGAACAATATAGCAGCACATAGAAATGCTACATATGGAATGGTGATGAGTCATACTTCATGTAGGATTGTGTCCTTTCTATATTTTACATTTCTATTTGCAGCATACCTTTTACCTGTTGTAGTTAGTGTGAGGGGGTTTCATGGGTGGGTGGAACAGGCTGTGAGGACCTTTGTCCTATTGTTTGATAAATGGATGGTCTTTGCCCGTCCATACTCTGTTCCAAGGTTTTAAGACTGATGGACAGACTGATTATCTTGGAAGGCTTTAGGTGAGTCACAACCTTCTCAATGTGACATTAGCCAGTAGGCCCTGGATTGAACTGAAGGTGACAAGGGCTTATTTAAAAAGTGCAATGATGATGTTTTTCTTGTAGATGTACATATGTGAACGTGCTTGCTTTGAGAGGACCGTAACATTTAAGGGCGATTCACGCTGTGTACCTCAATAGTCTTCAATTGAATTCCTTTCCCCGTCTCCATCTGCGCTCATGTGATTTAATTGGATGTATGAAAATCACTTAAAAGCTTTGGTGTGTTGTTTTCAGATGTGTGGTGATTAAGAAGAGTAGGGGAAGCCACTCTAGAGCGTGAAAGAGTATGAGCAGCATGAGGTGGAGAGGAACGTACAGAGCATACGTTCTTATACATATATTCAGTTGCAAAATGTTCTGACACTTTGAAGGTAGAAATTCAATAGTACATGTTATTCTTAATGTTTAACATGTCATATTTCTAAACATTTTGTCCTGCTGAATGCGCCCCAGGTGGTGTGGGTGTTCCGTTCAACTGAACTAGAGCAGACATAACTGATCAATCCCAGTGTTACAATTCTAAATTGCAGCATGTAGGATAATGTTGGGGTGGTGATTTAGAAACAACCTTTTCTAAATTAGTTGGCTTTCTAGGCACTTAACCAAATATGGCACTGAGTTTCATGAAAATGTGAACTTTTTGAAGTTATGTGGACAAATGTGGTTGCGTCAGCTTTCTGCCATGAAACGGTGTCCCCATTCTGCCTTCAGCTCCCTCTTGTGGATTTTAAAATAACTGCCCAGTGTAACCCAGCAACAGGAGGATGTGGGCGTGTACCACTCATTATAAATAGCCAGGAGCTGCACATCAGACGTTCTGAATCTTAAATCTGCCCGATCTAAATGTCATAAAGGCGTGAGAAGCTTCTGTGCATGTGAAGATCATGTTCTGGAACCTACATGAACCACAAAATAGCGTTAACATTACAAAAACACAAACACATTCAACTTTCATTAATAGTTCAAGTTTAGCAGTGAAACATCCATGCAGCATCAGGTAACTACTCTCAATTGTTTGCAGTTCATTAGGATATGCATTTCGATATCATGTTGTCGGCAACATTTAAAGTTAACAGATGTTTTGAGTTATGTACAGAGAACCCATTTTAACCCAAGTGTAGCATTGTCTACTACAGTAACTGTGTATATTCCCTGGTACAGTGTGTTGAATTGATGTGGATGTTCAAAGGTGTAGGGAGCAAGATGTATTTTGGTCTGGTGGACTAAAGATAAAAAGAACTGATGTGTCTGTAGTCACTGCAAACTGTTTTATTGTAAGTAGACCATTGATTGGCCAGCTTTACTTATCTCATTTCAAGAGATACAAAGTAAAAAAACTTGCTGTCTCTGAGGCAGGGTTTTAACACTATGAATATAAGATTAGTCAGGTTTAGCTATGACTTAACAGAATTAATGTTCACTGCACAATTATTTTAAAGCTTTGAATAAATTTAAGAAATTATGCGCAGTTCTTCTGCCGTTTGATGGGCTTGAGGGACTGCCTGCGATCTTTGACACGTATGAAACCCTCAGGTTGTTTAGGTCAATCCAACGTGGAGGGAAGCTGTTGGTGTGCTACACTTCAATGCATTTCATAAAGTGGGTCTCCAAAATTTTGAAAGCCAATCATTCTCATGAAGGACGGGCTTCTATTATTGTTTTTCAGCACTGCACCTTGAACATGTGCTGGCTAAAGAAAGGTTCCTTCATGTCAGTGGAATTTTTAGACTAGAGACATTTGAAAGGGGTTATGTATTGGATGAACTTGTCATTTATTTAATGTTTTTCTATTTTTTTTTCTATTTACTCGTCATACCAAAATGGTTTGCTTCCTCAGACTTGCTGTTGATTGGAAATTAACTTTGTGTGTGAATGTACTAAACTGATTTAACTTGAAAACCTTTTACAGATAACTTGCTTTTACATTCTAGTTCCATCTTTACTTTCTTTGTAAATGCTTTTGATTAGAATGGACAGCTGTTATCAGGTGTAATGAAGGGCCCCTGAGTTGTCTACAGGGAGTCAGACACTCCTGGCAGTGATGCTGTAGCATTAAGAGGCTGGGAGATCGGAGACTGAGCTTGTATATACTGTAAGAAATACTGTGAATCTGACTGTACAGTGAGCCTCCATGCTTCTTGGAGTGCAGGGGAGTAATTATTTAAAATTTGTCAGTAAATATTTCCATTAAAGAAAGGCATAAAATCCTTGTTCTCCTTGTCATTTTTGTGACTTCTAACAGGTAGTTTTTTCTACCTTGATGGGCTAAGAAACTGGAGCTTCACCACAGTACTATTTAGTGTCCTATCTCACCCTGATAGTGGCGGATGAAGGCCAGGGGAGTACACAGAGGATATCCTGCAGCAAACGCATCCTAACAGCAATATCCTCTGATGAGCACACTTGACACATGCTCTCCTCTGTTAAAGTAGGCTCTCATTACCCTTTGGTACAGAGTCATTTTTAGCTAATTTCTGACTGATAGGTTATTTGAAAGTTCTGGTAGGCCTTGTGTAGTTTTACTGAACTGTATGTAGGTCCAGCTGATTACAACCTACATAGCAAGACACTGATGAGCCAAAACGTTTGAAGGAGACAGCCCCTAGTGACAGAGTGCAGTACTAAGTTGAATGCACTCTTCTAATTTTGCAGAGAAGCAAAGAAAATGTATAAACACAGACACAGGAAAAACTACTTAGCCACAAATATTATAACCAATTTATTTAAAAAAAAAAAGAATCCACAAAACTTGGAAAACACAGAAAATGTACACCTTTAAATTACACAGGCTCTTATAAACAAAATAAAGTCTATCTATATTTACATCAGCAGGTGTTACAACAGGTGGTAGTTCTCTAGAGATTCGGTCATAATTAAAACTTCTCTGAACGGTCTCTGTACACAGTGCCATTGATTGGCCCCAGGGAGAAGTTGTCAATAGCCACACGTCTAGTATCAGTCTGCCCTATTCATATTTTAGCTTTGACATTTACAAGTGCAAATGCAAAACTGACTATAGATCAGTGTCCAATGGCAACATCCTCCTACAGTTCTCCCCAAGAAAAGCTTCCCAAAGGCTTTATCAACATTACCACAGGCCTGCAACCCCTCAGTCTAACCACAATGTGATGCCCACTGCAGCCCTACAGTTTGCTGTGGTTTCCCAAACTACTTTCCTCTCACATGATCTTTTCTGAAAATATGGTTTGATTATGTTTCACCTTCCAATGTATTTCAGGACAAATGGCCCTACACCTTTAACTGCAGTACACAGAGACAGGAACAGCTGTGGTCAGTAGAAGATGCAAAGATTCACCTGACAAGGTGTTCAAGCCAAGCTTTGAGTTCAGTACCCACACAAAGAAAAACACATTTAACTGAATGATTGTGAAACATTCTGTGACAAGTACAGTGTAAACCTATGTTTAAAATAAATTGATTGAAAGACATACATTACATAGAGCATATACAAGTACACAAGTACACAAATGGAGAATGAAAGAGGGTGAGATGACTAGATGAGGTGTCTTCACATGCGCCTTATACATCAGACTACTTGAATTGTAAGTGCAACAACTGAAACAGGCATCCAGTTTAACCTGGCTTCCTCCCTTGTCCCCCTAACTGCATGATGTACGAAACACACGACAAATGAAAATCTCTCAAAAGAGGAATTCAACGTATTGTTTTACTTGCTTTGTTGTCAGCCCATATGATCAGGAAGATATTAGGGCCCAGGGTTGGACACTACAGTTGAGACTAAGTGCATTCTAATGGAGTGTGTCATACTTCATATGTTCATTGGCTAATAAAGGGGATAATTTACTGGTGCTATTTGTAGAATTCCTTGCAATGACAACGGAACTACTTTATCTCTGACCAGCTTACAAAAGTTGCTTACAAAACTACTAGAAAAATATGAAAAAGCAATTTGCGACAATGATTCCTTACAATATGCACATATTTTGTGCTTGCAGTGGTTGCTAATGGGAACGTGACGGTCTTCCTATGATATAAGTTAAGCATTTTGGACTGTAACTATGTGTGGAACAAACCACTGCATAATGTAGGGAATTATTATTTTAATACGTTTAAAAGATTGAGAAACTGGTCCCTAAAACAAAAGTTGTGTTGTTGCCATGGCTTAAAATTCTACAAATAGCACATATGTCGGATTACCACAGACTAGGCCTGACCTGTGTGTTTACAGTATACACACTTTATTAATAGGTATACCAACATATCCAGAGATAAGAATCAGAATTCAGGGTTCAAACTACCCAGTATACATATTTAAAAACCAGATGCTTTGAATCCTGAATGATGATTGGCTGACAGCCATGTTATAATACACTATACCACAGGTATGACATCAAATTTGTTTTTACTGCTCTAGGTGTGTTGGTAACTAGTTAATGAACATCAATATGCCACCTTGGGGACATTGTGGTATATTGCCAAAATTTGGCTATGATGTGCTGAGCTTAAGAACTGCTCTTAGCCATGTTATTGGTCATATACCAGAACTCCTGTCCTATTACTGAAGTGTTGTTTCTATCCCAAACAGCAGAGGGCAGCACTCCTTCACAATCACACCTATCCAATAACTACTGGGACACAGATGTCTCAGACACCTGTCCTAATGTTTAAAGATAAATGGTAATTTCATAACTGATCTGTTGTAAATTGAAACATCTACACTTGGAAGTGACCTCTTAATCCAGCGTAGCTATCAACTAATTCCATATTGTGAATTTCTGCTTCATATTCTAAATGGGCCTTTCATCACTGGCTTCACTCTAGAGAGTATAAGGAGTAGCAACATGAATAGTTTAATCTATGATACGAACAAAAACCTTTTAGATTCAGCTACCACATTCATGTAATAGTGACGCATACCTTTAACAAGTAATAAAAGATTTCACTCTCATACTACGGTTAATGAGCTAGCCAGTCCATTGATCGTACCCTTTTATGTATTTAGATATCATACTCTATTCACATCACTGCTAGTTTACATCCTAATAGTCTCCACCTCTCCTATGATAGTACATTAGTCCCTAGTCTCATGATGTAGAGATGATGACAGTTAAAAATACCCTAGTTTCCAATGATGTAGAGTTGAGGACTATTAAATAGACCCTAGTCTCCGGTACCCAGGTAAGAGATAATGAATGGGATTCATGTTATGATGTAGGCACAGACAGGCTAACACATTGGATATGGTCCAAGACACATTTTCCATTCACTTCTCTACAGAAACATCTCCCTCGATCATGCTGTTCATTCCTCAGCCAGTGAGGGGCGCTAGCATTTCCTGTTTGTCTCCCTCCCCTCTCTCCCTCTTTCATTGTGTCAATCAGTAAGGAGCACTAGCTCTCCTTCACTCCTCTCCCCACCATCACTCTCCTCCTCGCTGTACGGTGGTCGCTCTCTCCCTCTCTCTCTCGGGAGAGGAGTGGGAGTGGCCTGTCCTTCAGGTCTGCGTGGAGGCGGAGCCTCGGTCCCCCGTGGCAGGTAATGGTCCAATAGCACAGGATGGAATGGTACTGTCGCCATGGAGATCCCCCCACCGGTGCCTGAGTATTGGCCCTCACCCGGAGCGTAGTGCAGCTGCTGAGGCTCTGATTGGCTAAAAGACAGGAAGAGATGGGCCATTGGAGCAGTGAAGTACACAAAATCACTGTAAATTAGTACTGAAGTTTGCCATGAAAAATGGATATATGTCGGAGTCGAACACTGTTTCTCAAAAGTCATAGGTGCAGTTTTACACAAACAAAGTTGAATGGAATTAAGAGTGACATAACCAGCTTTAGCCCTGCACTTGATTCAACCACAGGAGAATTGTTTGTGTTTGTACAGGCAAAGCATGTGGGATGGAGTCTGTTTATTTTTCACTAAAAGCTCTGAGCATAATAACAACTCAGGTTATCTTCGCTGTCATGGTCGCTATCACACAACATCCTCTCTGCTGAATAGTTGTTTACACTTACAGTGGGGCAAAAAAGTATTTAGTCAGCCACCAATTGTGCAAGTTCTCCCACTTAAAAAGATGAGAGAGGCCTGTAATTTTCATCATAGGTACACTTCAACTATGAGAGACAAAATCAGAAAAGAAATCCAAAAAATCACATTGTAGGATTTTAATGAATTTATTGGTAAATTATGGTAGAAAATAAGCATTTGGTCAATAACTAAAGTTAATCTGCATACTTTGTTATATACCCTTTGTTGGCAATGACAGAGGTCAAACGTTTCTGTAAATACTTATTTTCCATCATAATTTACCAATAAATTCATAAAAAATCCTACAATGTGATTTTCTGGATTATTTTTTCTCATTTTGTCTCATAGTTCAAGTGTACCTATGATGAAAATTAAAGGCCTCATCTTTTTAAGTGGAGAACAACTGGTGGCTGACTAAATACTTTTTTGCCCCACTGTACATCTTTTCATTTAGCATATTTTCTTTTTCAGAGCAATTTACATGAGATTCAGGAGCTACTTTAAAGTGACTTGACACAACTACAACATATGACATACCTGGGAATCAAACTGGCAAGCTTCAGAATACAAGTCTGATTCACTAACCACTGAGCAACCTGACACCCACAGTTACCTTTGTGTTTGTCACCTGTGTGTTACCTGTGAGTGTGTGTGTGTGT
>JACXGM010033758.1:0-12182 GCA_016801145.1 Umbra pygmaea
CTGCCGCTGTTTCTGGTTCAAAAGTGGCTTGACCTGGGGAATGCGGCACCTGTAGCCCATTTCCTGCACACGCCTGTGCACGGTGGCTCTGGATGTTTGTACTCCAGACTCAGTCCACTGCTTCCGCAGGTCATCCAAGGTCTGGAATCGGTCCTTCTCCACAATCTTCCTCAGGGTCCGGTCACCTCTTGTCGTTTTGTAGCGTTTTTTGCCACACTTTTTCCTTCCCACAGACTTCCCACTGAGGTGCCTTGATACAGCACTCTGGGAACAGCTTATTTGTTCAGAAATTTATTCCTGTGTCTTACCCTATTGCTTGAGGGTGTCAATGATGGCCTTCTGGACAGCAGTCAGGTCGGCAGTCTTACCCATGATTGCGGTTTTGAGTAATGAAACAGGCTGGGAGTTTTTAAAAGCCTCAGGAATCTTTTGCAGGTTTTTAGAGTTAATTTGTTGATTCAGATGATTAGGTTAATAGGTCGTTTAGAGACCCTTTTCATGATATGTGAATTCTTTGACATAGGGATTTCGGGTTTTCATGAGCTTTATGCCAAAATCGTCAGTATTAAAACAATAAATGACCTGAAATATTTCAGTTGGTGTGCAATAAATCTAAAATATATGAAAGTTTAATTTTTATCATTACATTATGGAAAATAATGAACTTTATCACAATATGCTAATTTCGTGATAAGTTTCTCAGGGAGGCCAGCTTTTACTAAGCAGGGGTAAGTTTGCAGATCGCAAAACCTGCGCCACACTAAATATATACTTACAAGTATGGTCGAAAATGTTGGTTCCTTTAAAAAAAACATACATTTTCTCTGAACTAATTAGAAATTGACAAAATATTTGGTATCCACATAACTTTATTTCAGATTTACAATACAGAAACGTTGCTTTTAATTTATGACAAAATATATTACTTAAAAAAAGCATGGACAAATTATTGGGACCACTAACCTAATCGTTGAACAGCCTTCGGAGACAATGTCTGCAATCAATGGATGTCTATAGCTCCGAATGAGATTCCTACACTTCTGGGGTGGTAGTTTGGCCAAACTGCTCCTGTTATCAAAGGTTTGATGTGTGCATTTTCTAACTGTAAGTTGCAGCTCTTTTCACAGATGTTCAATGGCATTTAGATCAGGACACATAGAAGGCCACTTCGGAATATTGCAAGGTTTTCTTCTCATCCATTTTTGAAGTATATTTCTGGTCATTATTCTGCTGGAGGACTTATGATCTGCGACTGAGACACAGCTTTCTGACACTGGGCTGTACGTTTCACTCCAAAATGCCTTGATCATCTTCTGCTTTCATCATGCCCTGCACCCAGTACCAGGGGCAGCAAAGCAAGCCCAAACCCTCACTGAGCCCCCTCTGTGTTTCACAGTAGGGATAGTGGTCTTTTCTATGAACGTTGTAGTTTTTTTCCTGATCATGATCATGGATTTGTTGTGTTTATCCAAAAAGCTCTACTTTCATTTCATTTGTTCATAGGACATTCTCCCAGAAGGATTGTGATTTGTCCACATGCATTTTGGCAAACTCCAGTCAGGCTTTTTCTTGTTTCTCTCTCAAAAGCAGGGCCTTTATGGTCTTCTCCCAAAGAGCCCATTTTTATTCAGACAGTAATGAATGGTGTGACTAGAAACTGTTGCACTTTAAGCTTGAACATCTGCTTGTATCTGTTTTGAAGTTTTTTTGGTTCTTTCTCTAACAATCTTTCTCTTCATTAGTCAATTTTCCTCTCAAGGCTAAACCCAGGGACGTTGGCTACAATCCCATGGGACTGTTGGCTACATCCTAATAATATTGACAACAATGCTCACAGGAACATCATGCTCTTTAGAGATGGTATTGTCTTTTTGTTGACCATTTTCTTTTTTCTAACCTATTACCTTCTTTGTCAGACAACTTCCTGGTTTTTCTTCTCATTCCCATGTTTAGTGTGATACACACAATGACACACACAGTGACACAAATCAGCAACGTGAGTACCTTTCTTCATCTAAACTATGGATTGGGGTGTATGAGTGATTATGATTATGAATACACAAGTAATACTAATTTAGAGAGAATGGTCTGCTTGAGAGATTGACACAATACAATTATTTACATTTAGTCATTTTGCTGACACTTATCCAGAGTAGTAAGTACATAGTTATCCAAGTGCCTTGCTCATGGAAACAACAACACTTAACACAGTTGGGAATCAAACCGGCAACATTTAAGATGACAAGTCTGAGTCCTTAACCACTGATGTTACATTATTTAATATAACTTTTAAAGGTTATTAACAACATTGTCCAGTCACAGGTTTTTATGGAATAACCAAAGGTAATGTTCTTTTCACACTGTTTTTGTTTTGTTCCATTAGAAACCAAAAACATGCATGAATGGATGTCAAAATTACTTTTAATTTCAACACTCTGGAATGGTGCATTATTTGAATAAAATGCAAGGGTACCAATAGTTTTGGCCATGTCTATATATACAGTATATCAGAAATTTTATTTTGTGATCTATGTGTAGAAAACAATATGATGGGCATTTTCGATCTGGATTTTTGGAATTACAGTAAATTTTTTGCAGTTTCAGTAGAATCCACTAATTACAAATTACTTTCAATCAGTTGATTTGTTTGGAGGAATAAAATGGGCACTAGGACGTCTAAATGGCACTCAAACACATCCCTTACTGAGAGTGAATAGACATTTTTTTAGATAAAAGACATTATAAATGAATGACAACAATAAATAATAATTTGTGGTTTTGGGTTTATTACAGTATATCTTAAAATGTGTGTAAAGATGACGGCACAATCAAGGCAAGCTGCTTTTTCAGAACGTTGGCATGTACAATTTTGGACGCATGTTCTGGGGTATATGTTGTTTATAAATAAGGCTCCTGGACTAACTTTATGGAATTTGATTCATATGCTGACTTTTAAAGCTGATTTATCTAAATGAGAGACAGCTCCATCCATAATGCATGAGTCCAGAGGACTAAAAAAGCAGAATCCAATCTAATGTCCATTAGTTTAGCACCAATCCTACAGTATAGGCTGAAGAGTCCTCCATATGGGTCTCCAATAAACGGCTCAGTAAACCATTATGGAAATAACCCTGGACACATAAACGATACAGATCACTGAATAAAACAGATCAAGTCTTTGAATTAAACTGTCCCATTTGAAAAACATTGATATAAGAAGGCTATGTGATTGCATCTTACTACATGGCTTTCCTCAGCAGTTCTAGTGGTGTAATACATACTACAATGACGGCTAATTCTCAGTTAACTTTTCTTCACTCTATGTTTATTTGGAAATAACAAATATTCTTGTTTTTCATCAAATCTTCATGTAAGTAGACTGAGTTTTGAAAGGGGGACCATGCGCAAGCATTCATATATTTAGCATATGCATTTACTTTGCGGGGTTAATTCTTTACATCTTTTACCAAAGTAGAAATTGTCTTTACTTCTACATTATCAAATGTGTTCAGACCGTATATGGTCATCACTGATAAGACAGGTCAGGTGTCAAATGAAAAGTCACAATACAGACATTGCTGACCAGGTTAATAACCAGAAGCTGTCCCTGTAATAAAAACAATTATGTTTGTCAATGTGTTCTTTTTTATTTGATGAAAAACATTGTTATTTGCATTCATTGCAGTATAGGTTTTACACTCTGTTTTTTTCAAGTTTACCATTTACCATTAAGAGTAATAACCGCATGAAGATATTCCACCACAAACATGTATAACTCAGGCTAGCTGAAAAGTGAAGGAAAAAACAAGTGACCAAACAACACCTATCTCCAAAACAGGGACTGTTGCATTCGGTGTCATTTCATTTCCCAGTCATAGTTTGGTTCAAGGTGAAAGGACCCTGAGGTTGTTTTTTAGCACATTCTTTGGAAACTGTGGCACAATCTCTTGAAGGTTTTTGTAGTTCATGGTTGATCCCATGGACTTTTTGTTGACCTCCATTAGATTGTTTTAAGGTCCCCTGAACTTTTATGTCTAATACCTGGGTCAATTCTGACTGTTGCAAAGGCATTTTTTGATACTAAACACAGAATTTGTAGTTACCAAGCCCTTTACGGTCTTAATGTGTGAACAGCAACTCGTATTATGTTATCAATAGAGACATTCACACAAACAGTAAATTTAACATACTTTCTGTGTTCCAGAACAAGCAGTTCTAAAACCTGAAGCAATTAAATCAAGGCAGGCCATCCTGCACTTTGGTTGGCTTATACAGTAACACCTTTTAATGTAAAAGAGGAAACTATTTATCTTGTTTTGAGTGGCTGGCCATGTCCCTAACATGGGCAGTTGGAGCGGGGTAACTATTCCTCCAAATTGATCTTAAAGGCAAAGCTAAGAAACTGTACTGTATGCTGTGTTATCTTTTGGTCAAGTTTCAGATTATGAAATTAATAGCTTCTGGGTTTACGAGTTGATCCCAGAGGCGCAGAGTTCTGCACATTTCAAAGGGCAGTGCCGTGAAGTCATGTTGATTTTTCAAGGGAGGAATAGTGTAGTGTGCATCAAACTCATCTCTTCACTGTAAATAATCTAAAGAGGTCATCATATCTACATGGGAGGTCTCAGGCCATAGAAATGGAATGGATAGAAAGGTCATTCCAATTCAAATTAATGTAGCAGAATGGTCAAAGCGGCAGCCATTTTTATGTGTACCATTCCATTGCAAAGATCTAGCTGCCTAACTCTGCACTAAACCAATTTGTGTGTTTTCACCATGACAACTAACAACAATCGCCATTCTGTTGTGTACTAATCTACTGACCGCGCCAAGCAGTTCAATGGCCTTTCTACACATTCTATTTCTATGTCTCAGTCTTTTTCCCCAGTCCTCAAAGAAAAAGATGGCTCTTCGTGATTGTGAGATTGTTAAACTGCTGTGAGAAAAAACACATGGTTTCTCAATTTCCTAAGTTGAAGCAGAACATAAAATGTGATTTACTTTAGTGGGAGCAGTCCAGCAAGTTAAGCTGGTGGTTAGGACTATTTTATCTCATGAACAAGGATTAGATGTGTATGGACCTCCTGTCTCAGATTGGGGATGCTGTTAAATGGCTTGTAAAGATGCTTCAAGACACTGGGGCAGTCGAGTCCTTTGTTTTTGATGGGGTTGTGCATTTGTCTAACACTTTAAAGGTGACAGCGTGTTTGCTGAAGATGTGGGCGAAACCATGTGTCAGTCTGTATTAAAGTACACGGGTGCTCCACAAAGCTGGACTATATGGAACAGCGGAGCCGAGAGGACACTTGTTTGTCATAAATAATTTGTAAACTAAATATGTGTGATATACATCCTGAAATGCATATCTCCCAAAGACCAACATCCTCACTCTATCAGATGGTAGTGGCAGCATCATGTTATCGAGAGGCGTTTGTTCGCAGGAAATCGGAGACTTGTCAGGATTGAGGGCAAGATGAATGGTGTCAAATTTAAGAAGCTCCTGCCTCGATCTGCAGTGTGGTGGAGGTTCACATTTTAGCAATGACACACTGGACTGGGTTAAAAAAAGAAAAAAGATTGTGAGGAATAAAATTGACCACTAAATGCCCATACATTGATAAAGATACATGGATAAAGACATGTTCTAATTTTCCTACTTGATACCCATTAAAACGCATCAAAACGTCTATCTATATCAAGGCTGACATCATACTGAACATTCCCAAAACACAGAAACTCACCACAGCATTGAACATAAACACTGAATACAATATAGCTTCCATGCATTTCTGCACATTCCGCCGGAAAAGACAAGCTTAAGGCATTCAAAATAAATTATAATTAGTTGACCTACATTGTTTACAACACACCACTTCTTTACCCTTATGTGTTTGTCTGTCGAGGAGACTTTCCTTTTTTTTCTATACATTTCCTCTATTTCAAAGAGCTTGTTTATATCCAATGAGATTTTGCAACTCCTCCACAGAAATAATCATGTTACGCTCCCTTTCTCATTTTATCTTTATGAATAGTTTATTTCAGTTTTTGGATTCTAAGTAATGATTGCATATTCTTTAGAAACCTTTGCTGCCTGCTTCCTATATTTAGTAAAAAATGAATACTCTTCATATTGCATTTTTTTCATTTTTCTAAATCTTATTCTTTTATGATTTCATCAAAGCAGGGATGCATATATAGCGATCTAAAGAATCATTGACCTTCAAATCCTTGGTTCCTTAGTACTTGTAAACCTTTAAGTGCACTCTTCCCTACATAGTGCACTACTGTAGGTCAAAGGGCCCTAGGTTGCCCAACAAACCAGCTATCCTACAAGAAGTAGTCCCCATCATTGGCACATCATGCCAGTAGGTACACAGTTTTTCCTGACTATGTTATGCCAAATCCATAAATGTAAATGTATCTATGATAGTTTGTGTAAGCAATAGCATTGATAGCACTCCATTTCCATTCACCTTGCTGTGTAGTTTGGGTTGCACCAGCGTAACGCTGGCCTTGTCAGTGCTGCATAGGAGTATTTTGCCAACATGGGAGGGCCAGTCCTCCATTCCCTTTTAATAACTGCAAAGTTTTATATCTGATTCTTTTTTTTTCTCTTGCCATATGAATCTGGATATTAACTTGTTCCAGATATGCTGCACAGACAGCTCAACCGGGAGAGCCTGGAAGATATACAATTAAGGTGGTCATATATTCATCTTAACTGAATCAATCCTAAAGCACCAGGAAAATGAGAAGGTTTCATTTTAAGAATACTTGCTTTTGTTTTGGAATTCAAGTGTCTGTTGTTAATGATTTAAAGACTCATCTTTATATATATTTAGGTAAATGAATGCCAAGGTATTTCGTTGACCTTGCTACCCATTTCAGACAAAATTGTCTCCAACATTGGTATTTTTGATACTGGCCAAAATCTATTCTAACTTTCTTTGTTAAAATTTAAAGTACAAAAAGTTGGACATTACATATCAGTTTATCACTATTGTTTAACTGAGAATAGTATAAATGGTCACATGGACTAATTTAAGAGCAAGTGTGAAAGTGGACAGAGAGTAACAATAAACTCAAACATCAAACGTTGAAATGTATGAAATAATCTACTGTATATTCTCAGCTCCTAAATCTTAGGAAGTACATTTCCAGGGAACTATCTTTTAAAACACAATTAACTTAAATATGAACAAACTGTGTGACAGGGGCCGTACGCACAACCCATATGCTAAGAGCAGTTGGGTCATCAGTGTTAAATAGTGTGGATGTTTAGCAGAGCATAATTCCTGAGAACTCTTAATATGTATGGTTACACATTCCTTGCTTTGCATTGTTTCTTTCTGCAGGATTGAGATGATAACAAATGCAGGGTTTTATTTTGATAAACTAAATGAAAATATATTGTGATTGGTGGAAACATTAAATAACCATATCAAATGTGAGCTATGGTCTTTTCATCATGCCACATGCTTCCTGTCATATTCAGATATGACCTGTCTGTCCATTGAACTATCTTCCAGAAACCTTGATGAATTTTGTCAGGTACTTCCAGGTGCATTTTGACAAACACGAGTTGACATTTTGAACAGCATGGATCTGGTGAACACCAAACGCTGGATTACACATTCTTTACCACAAATCAAGCATGACAGTGGAAGTGGGATATTTTGAGGATGCTTTGCTGTCACAGGACCTGGAAAAATTGCAATCATCGAATGATCCATGAATTGTGCTGTGTTCTAGAGAATTCTACCGGAGAGAGGCAGGTCATCAGTCTGTGCGGTAAACCTGAAGAGCCCCTGGGTCATGCAGTAAGACAGAAATCCAAAACACAAAAGCAATTCTACACTGGTAGGGCTGAATAGCAATATATTAAATATTTTAGAAGTGGCTGGTCAATGTTAAAATTTAAACTCAACTGAAATGTTTTGACAGGACCTATATAGACTTCATGTTCAATAACCAACAAATGTCACCAAGTTAAAGAATGGGCCAACATTTAAGGGAGAGATGGATGCAATCATTACAGCTACTAGTTGCACAGCCAGTATATAAATTAGATTCACCTTTATTGTTAATGCACATAGTACAAAACCATACCAAAAGGTGCAGAAATGAGTGCAGATGTTGATGGGAAGAAATACAGGATGACAAAGTATTTATTTAGTATGTAAACAGTAATATTATGAGTATGTATAGAGTAGGTACAGTATATAGAGTATATGAAGAGGTACACTAATAGTTCAAGTAATATAAAGTGAAGGAGCATCTAACAGATGATGATGTGTAGAAATACAGGACAATGGTAAGTATACGTATATTCAGTGTAAACAGTTGTATTATGACTGAACATTCAGTATGTGGGGTATATAGACGATACATGTACAGTAATAGTGGAAGTGATAATAAACAAATGGGCCACTAGGTAAGTAGAGTAATGAACAGTATATTGACAGTATATATATACAGTAGTAGTGTAATCTAATATGAATTGAATTGAGCATCTAGATAAGAGCAGTAGGTAATGAATAAAACATCAATCAGGTCCCAAAGTGACCAGTAAATGAGGGGTGCTGGGGGGATGGCTTTACCTTCGAGAGTTTGAATGCAGTGTCAATGCAGGGGTGAAGAGTGAGGGGTGGGCATTACCGCTGAGAGTTTGTGTTTAGCAGGGTAACAGCAGAAGGGAAAAAGAGGTTCTGCAGCCTGTTTCTCCTGCCATCCAGGCTTCTGCTGGCTGGGAGGAGGGCAAACAGTCCGTAGCTGGGGTGGAAGGGATCCCTGATGATGCCGTGTGTCCTCCACATTGTGTTTGATGTCCTCAATGGAGGGGAGTTGGGCACTGATGATGTACTGGTCGATTTTCACCACCCTTTGGATCTCCTTAGAAAGTAAAGTTACTGCTGCGCCTTCTTGACCATGGTGGAATTCTTGAGGGTCCAAGAGAGGTCCTCTGAGATGTCGACTTCCAGGAATTTGAAGCTGGTGACATGCTCCACCTCAGACCCATTTATGTATTTGGGTGTTTATGAGTAGCGTTTCCACTTCCTGTAATCCAAAATTAGCTCTTTGATCTTCTTGGTTTTAAGGGCCAAGTTGTTGTCGGCACACCATTTGCCGGAATTCCTCCCTGTAGGCCCACTGATGCTTGTTGTTGATCTGTCCTACTGCTGTGGTGTTGTCTGCATACTTGATGATGGTATTGGATCAAATGTTTCTATTTTAGTGTCACATGTACAGAAGATTGCAGTGTAATTGCATGTAGAGTGAATATCTTGTGCCCCTGTTCCAAAATCAGCTATGCAGTAAAAAATAATAATAAAAACAAAATATGTGCAAAGGAAAAATGTCCCCATCTCTAACAATAGCAACATGACAAGAAGGGGACAATAGAAAATAACAAAATCAAAAAAAAAGAGAAGGGGACCAGAAATCAAGTTCACCCTGTAGTCCACTATAAGTTCTTTGTTTTTTTCGACATTGAGGGAGAGATTATTTACCTGACCCCAGTGATAATGGAGTTAGAATTGTTGGTGGCCACACAGTCATGGGTGAAGAGGGAGTACAGGAGGGGGCTGATTACACAGCCTTGTGGGCCCCCTGTATTGAGTTATTATGGATGAGGTGTGGTCACAAATCTTCACCACTTGAGGGCAGCCTGTCCGTAAGTCCAGAACCCAGTTGTGGCACTCTAGGCACTTCATGGTGACAGATATGAGTGCTACAGGACAGAAGTCATTCAGCCCATTCCCCCTCCCATTCTTGGGAACAGGGATGATGGTGGTTTCTTGCAGGTGGGAACTATGGCCTGTGCAAGGGAGATGTTGAAGATGTCAGTGAATACCCCCGGCAGATGGTCTGCACACACTGAGAACGGCTGGGAATACCATCTCGTCCAGCAGCCTTACAGCGGTTAAAATGCTTGAAGGCTTTCGCATGCCCTCTGTGGTGACTGCACTGACAGGGCCCTTGTTACCCCTTGTTAACCCTTGCTACCCCTGTATACACCAATAGGAGGCTCAGAGTCCTGTGTCTCGAAGCATGAGAAAAAGAGCTCAGTTCATCAGGTAGGGAGGTGTTGCTATCTGCTACGTGACTAGGGTTATTATTGTAGTCAGTGATTGTGTTAAACCGGTGCCACAGCCTTCTAGTATCTAAGTCAGTGAAGTAGCCCTCCACTTCTTCTCTGTATTTCCATTTTGCCACCTTATTTCCACTGTGTAATCTGTATTTTTCCTGCTTCAGGCTGGACATATCACCTATTTCCATACAATGCTCGTAGGCTGCATTCCTAGCCTTGACGAACACCTCAATTCATGGGTGAATAGGGAGCCTCGAAGTCCAGGCTCCAGTTGCAAAGGAAGGTGCTTGTCGGGGAATGATGAACTGAAGTCAATTAACAGAATCCTCACATAGGTTTAATTGTTTTCCAGGTGTAATTGTTTTCCAGGTGTGACTCGGGAAAACACTTATTTTTAACTATTTGGAGATATTGACAGACATATTTACACTGCTAGGTTTTAATTAGACAAGCATACAATTTTAACCATGACTTTGTTTACCAGAGTTTATTTAAAGGGCAGTCTGTATTTTCTTCGACAATAATTAAGCCAAGGATGGGATAAGTAATAGATAGCGACAAGCAAGAAGGTGAGTTTGGGACACAAAAGTAACTTTCAACACAATAGGCAAATGTTAACAATTTATTCTTGGTCAAGTCAGTCAAGTTTGAAAACAATGCCAACCCAAGATGGAACAGAACTATATAACAAAAAACAATATTTTTTTAGAAACTAATATGCAGCCACACATGGCAGAACATCCCCAAAAATCTCCAGCTAGCTAATCTTTATATGTAGGTAGAAGCTAGCTAGCTGCCTAGTACTAGTTTGTGTGGAGGTGGAGCACCATTTAACAGATACGATATGAGCCAAAATAAAATAGCATGTTGTTGTTATAAAACTGTATATACTTTAGAATCAGAATGTAATATGTATGCATTACCTTCTAAATGCATTGCATTCATGCACGCATAGCCCTTTCCTATACTTTTTAGAAACAATGCAAGCAGAGGCGTCATGCCCATTGAAACTAAGGGGGCACGTGCCCCCTCAGATTTTTGAGCCAAGTGGACTTTCCTTTTAATATCTGGATTATGGGCACATGTTTGTGTGTGTTGTGCACACTAGAGATGCGCAGATGGGCTATTATTTCATCCGCAACCGCATCACAAAACTCATCATCTGTCCGCCATCCATCCGCACCAAAGTTTTTGACCTATTTTCAAAACCGCACCCGCCGGTAATCCGTTGATTGGGCGATGCAAGGCGCTGCTGACGCGAGCCGCAAGGTTTGAAAGCTCTTGACTCAGAATATCAGCAGTGAACTCTTTCTCTGATCGGCGCACGGGGACAAAAATGAATAAATAGCCTAAATTAAACGGCAAATCTGACCTTTCCCGACTAGGCTACTGTACAATATTACCATTGTAATAAAAACGCAATTTCGCACACAATTTCAACATGCTGCTATTTAGCCTACTACTAATAAATGCCTATTGCACTTGATTTTTTTGCAAAAAGAAAAAATCTCGAAAGAAACAAGTCATTCACATAGGCTATAATTAACTCTATGCACACGCACTGTCATTTCAGGGTGACGACTAGGCAGGACGAGCCTGTTATGAAGACTCCCGTTAATTTTGAATGCATGACAGTGCAAATTATTTTATACCAGCAGGCCTAACAATCATACAATAAACAAAGTATGGAGCCTCGATATTGAAGAAACGCCCGCTCTATTCATTCCGAAAGTCCACCGCACAACAGTGCAAGATGCATGTTCACATTTTTTATTGTCCATAACAACCCCAAGATTTTCCTTATTATTTTCCTAATTAATGAGCAAAGTGTTCCGACTATTTGTCTTACCTGCTTTTTGGCTGTGGGTGTTATTGAGCTTGTAGAAGTTTAGACCTTGCGTTCTTACTATAGAACGAGACACGACATGGATTAATCATCGGTGAACTTGCACTGTAGGCCTATTCTAATTTCTTATTGCACACTGGATAGGAAAAGGTGCTGGTAGGCTACCATAGGCTACTTGATTTAAACTTTTTGTTAACTTTAGTGAACTTGACTATTTCAAAGTGTGCTTGATTTTTTTCGAATATA
>JACXGM010033760.1:0-12182 GCA_016801145.1 Umbra pygmaea
ATCAACGCAGCTAATTTGTTAGTTAGTTATCTTATCAGCCTTGTCTGTTGAGTCTTGTTTAGGATATTTTTATTTATGTCCTTGCAGTGTTGTTTACTGTAACATATTTCTTGTGATTAGTATTAGATTGCGCATCGCTCAGTAGGCTACCTCAAATCAACGAAAATAACGTTCTGTACAAAAACGGTAGGTCATAAAAGAATTTGGGTCGCACATAAATTGACAGGGTCGGTCGGAAACCGGAACCAAACAAAATTTTTTTTTAGGCCTAATATATATAGATGGTGAACAGGGAAAGTCTTACTAGTAACAGATGGGTCCACTAATATATATAGATGGTGACCAGGGAAAGTCTTACTAGTAACAGATGGGTCCACTAACTGACATGTTTTCCCTCTTTTTAAGGTCACAAGCTGGATGTCAAGTGTTTTCTTGATGGTTGGAATCAATGGCAGGAAAGAGGAGCGTATAGACAGAAATTAAACTTGAAACCCATAAAATATAATTAATCGTTGCCTTAATTACCCCTGAAGTCATGACAAATTCCTGTATTACAAATTAAGGGGTCTTTTCATATAATATGTAAACCCCATTGACTGGTCCATTCATTTTACAGGTCAGATTTAGAACACCGTTTCATTAACCCTTATCATATCCACATCACCCATTAAATTTACACCGTAATTACGATTAATACCCCTTAAACCACCACTTAAAAACCCATTGAACTAAAAGTCTGGACTTATGTTTCCGAACACAGACACAAAAAAAAAAGAGATGCGAGCGTGAAAGGACAAAGAACCAACTTTTAAGATTCTCTTTCCGCCTGCTGGCAATTCTTTGACAGCTAAATTAATCTTCACAGTTAACCTGCGAGTGAGCAGGCTAGTTCAGCGGCATGGGTTACCTAGGTTACTGAGCAGTGAGTCCTATGAGCCACAGTAATGGAACGGAACTCACTTAAAGCAAAAGGCAACCTACAGTCTTGTCACTTACTTACAATTGTGAATGTACCCGAGTCAAAGCTTTGATTAAAAGCATAATTAGAATGGAAACGCCACTTTTAAGATTTACTGTAATCTTGTTCTTTGGTCAAATTACCTTTTGAATGGGATTGATAGGGGCACTACTATTATTGCATCAAATTGCTAATTTTAAAACACCTAGAAGGCTTGACACAACATGAAATTTTCCTCCAAGTATCACCAGGGGCTGTACACATGAACTCTAGCATTGAGAACATTGTTTCTGTACAGAGTTTACTAAAAAGAAAGGTTTTGTACAACTCACTAGCAGTTTGTTTCTGGTGGCTAGGGCTGTAGCTATCGATTATTTTAGTAATCGAGTATTCTCCCAATAATAATAGCAATAATATACAATAGTTTGGTTTAATTTTGGAAACAGCAACATTATTATTGCCTACATTAAGCACACCAACGACCACATTCAGGTTGGAAAGGCAAAAGCTAGCACTCTTCACAAAATCAACCAGGTGCTGTCCCAGATTTCTAGCAGAGACACTGCCCATACGCTGTGACTTAAAGGAAAATTCCGGCACGAAAGGAACCTAGTAGTTAATAACACAGTTGACCGTTCTCTGGAATATGTTTTCATGCTAATCGAATGTGCCCAGTTTTAGTGAAAACTGATAATTACCTTATAAACGCTAGTTGTGAGGTCATGGATGAAGTAACAATAAATTGCTAATTTATACCACTAACAAGGCTCAAAATAGCACCATGGTAGCATAATGAGGGTCCCTACACGCAAACCGAAACATTAAGAACTTTGTAGGTCTACAGACAGTTTACAAAAAAAAATTTAAGACAGTATCGTTAGTTGTAAACAGACTCGACGATTCTGATGTGGTTTGCAAAAAAAGTTATTGGATTGATTTCAGCTGCATTCATTTGAAAAAAAATTGTCACAATCAAGAAAAAAAGAAAAGAAACCACTTGATCTCAATAAAAGTGGATTATCAGATGGAAACGAATAAATTAAAATGACTTCACAAAATAACAGTTAATTGCATTAACATGTAATGTAATACCTATGAGAAAACATATTAATGTGTATTTTTACATCCATAAAACAAATAGGTACGTCATGGAATGTGTAGGAACCCTATTAACATGGCATCCCTTTAACCATTGCTGGCTATGTCATCTTAATTATTATTACATCTCAGAAGTTCTCCCAAATTAAGTTCTAAGGAAACTATTTTGAAAACCTTAATTACGTTATATGCCAACATATTTAGGGTGTTTTACATTTCAGATGCACGTTTTGCCATTACGCTATATTCGTCCTTCTGTGACGTTGCCCCTGCACAATTTGTTTATCGGATTCATGCGAGAACATTCCACACATTCCATAGCGTTCAAAATTATATTACAACATTCATGGTTAAGATTAAGGTTAAAGTGACTAACGTTAATGTTAGGCATGACGTTACTGAGGTTAAGGTTCGGATTAAGGTTTGGGTTAACATTACAAATAACGGACAATTTACTGTCTGCATCACGCTGCAATACAGAACAAAACACATACAAAGTGTCCATCTGGAGTTGAACTCTTGTTAGAGTTGGAGGTCGGGGATGGTGGATGGGCGTATAAATCTGCGACTTTGCTAGTGTTCGCTACGTCATAATCTTCATATGTTCATATTTCACATATTTTGGTTTTACAAAATAGTTCCCTCGGAACGTAGTTCATGCCATATTGGGCTCGTCATCTATGGAAAAGGTGCTCTTTTCAGTGCTTTTTATTTTGCGTTTCCTCAAACATTTTAGTTGTTTCCTTTCAGGTCAGTCCACATGGTAACCGTTAGACTAGAGGGGAGAAGGGATGGTAAAAGATCTGGCAGTTTTTCCAGAACTTCGTGCCAAGTTAAAGCAGTGTCTAAATGTTTTATTGCATTTTTTCGTTGTATTATGGTGTTATATGACTTTGAACAGTGACCACGAACAATTTATTTACTGCAGCCGCAGCCATCAAGCGTGAACCATTGACAGTGAATGAAACGAAGCAAACGAACAGGTCATAGTGTGACATGCATAAACCAATGTTGTAAACAATCATACATGTATATGACGACACAGGTCTTTATTTAAAAGAAAGAACATAGCCTAGGTTTGTATGTAGGCCTAGGCAATTTATATTCACAATACTTACTAAAATATTATTATTATTTTATTTCATTTGTATTAGGCTAGTTGTTTGAATAGTAAAAAAAATTGGTTGGTCTTAACACAAGTTTACAACCGGCAAGTTGGTCAGACTAAAAGGGAAAAAAAGAAATAATTGGGTCGATCCTAAATTGACCGGGTCAGTCAGGTTACGGCAAACAAGCATATTTTTTAAGGATGGCCTAATGAGGGTCCCTACATGCAAACCGAAGCATTGAAAACTTTGTAAGTGTGCAGACAGTTTACTAAAAATTGGTTTAAAAGACACCATCGTTCATTGTATACAGGCAGGCTCCATCTTGGGAAAACAGACTCGACCAGTCCAACCACGAACGCTGTGCTACGTGAGCTGAACTGTGAGCAAATTGTGTTTGAGTTTAGTTCACATCGCCAGCTGTAAGTCTTGCTCATTGATCTGCATGAATGGTCGAAAAAACTCTTGCCATGGGTGATACCAAGTTCAGCTCAAGGAGCAAGGCGTTCATGGTTCGACTGGTCGAGTTGCTTAAAGCAAACAGTATATTCGATGTTCCCGAACAGTCACGCGCCAAAGTAACGTCAAAATGATTTGCTGGCATGCAAGGTCTAGAGCGCAAGCAGAGGGCGCGCATCACTTTTTTTTTGTGGCGTGCGACTAAGCGGAAACAAGATGCATGGATTAGTATGACTGCACAGTAAACGACTCATAACAACCCAGTTAAGATCATCATAGCCACTGTTGCTGCTGCCAGTTCTGCCATCGTTTACCTTTTTCTTTTTCTAGTCCGTACAAATAGCAAAGTCGGTAGCCTCTCCTCCGTTGTGACACCTCTATTCAGGAGAAGACTGCAACTAGTGTCTCGAACACCACGCGCAAGTATAAATCAATGACAGTATACAAGGATGGACCAAGCCACCCCATAAATTTCTGCGGATATTAAGTGAAGCCGATTAGAAGCACTTTTTCTGTGGTAGCCAAGCGTACTGCACAGCCCCATGCTGAGCGTGATGAAGTAGATGTGAAGTGAGCAACATGTCTGAACATTGTAATTATTCTAGTAGCTTTTGCCAAAGAAATCTGTATCATTCCGAATCTTGCCACTTGCAGAGACGGAGAGTGCGAGTAGGAGTTGTCCATGAGCGTAGGAGCAGGAGCAACTTTTGTATTCTGATGAATTATTTTGTCATTTTGACTGTATGCCTCCAAGTCCCTCTGATTGCCTGCGAGCTTCTCCTGGACTATACGGTAAATCATCTACCGTGCGAAAGGAAATTGCATGGTTATGACACAGAAGTTAGCCTATTTTCACAAAAAACAGCTGCTACGTGGCCATAACGTGAGATAAAAGGTTTCACATTGTTTATTTCTATAGAAACAGAACAATGGACAAAAAGGCTGTGTCTCAATGTGAAGGCTGCATCCTCCGAAAGGCCGCATTTGAAGGTCGATTGCATCACAGCAGTGCTACGAAGGCTGTCTCAATTCAAACTCTGTACCCTTCGAAGGCCGTATTCATCACCACGGCGTGGCGACGCCAAATGCGCCCATCAACTTCTCGGGCAAATTAAGGATACAAAAATGGACACTTCGCAGCCTACCCTTCCCCAGAATTCATAGCACACCAGTGACGACGCAATTGTATTCAAAGAAAATAGCTGGTGTTAATAGCATGGTGGCAGAATAATTCACATGAATGTAAAACAAAACAGGGTTAAAACTTGTCAACCCATTGGACCTCCATCTTGCTTTGCTTCTTCCTGAAGCTGTATTCTGCTAGCAACACTAACGATGAGGTCATAAGTTCGGTATTATGATAAAACCTTCAAAATAAAAGGCAGAATGTCAACACACATCAAAGTGTATAATTCCTCCAGTAACATACATAAAATAAAAATTACCAATTCAGGCTCCATAGTTACTTAACATTTCACAAATGTCATATAGGATGACAGCTCTCCTCTCGCACCGTTTGCTAGGCGGTAATTGGGAACACCTGGTGGCTCAACCGGTTATCCAAAGACGGTTACATTCGCAGCCTGCAAAGGCCATGTAGGCTGCATTCTTCAAAGTCCGTGGAATTCAAAGGATGCAGCCTTCACATTGAGACACTGTGTTACGTCCAGTAGTTCTGTGTAGTATTTTCTGTGAGGTGTTCTGTGTTCCGTGTGTTTGTTCTGCTCTCTTTGTGTTTGTTCCCCATGCAGGTGCTGTCAATCAACACTCATCACTGGATTCCCCCCCTCCCGTTAACCGGTGCAGCTGTATCTAATCAACATATTCCATCATGCCCAAACACACTGCTATCAAGTCTTTAAATTCTTCAGATGTAAATTTATTTTCTGTCAAAGTGACCCCTAAAATAAATGGAATGCTAACGGAAGGTGGTTAATCTCAGAGTCTCACCTTAGGTGCTTCAACTTCCGGGTCTAACGGTACAGATCCACTTGTCCGTGTGAAATTTCTGTTGTGCTGCACTCCACTTTAGTCCTATGGGTGACGTCAAGCGGCTTAAACGTACCACGCGTGGATCTGTACCGTGAGCCCTTATCTTTGGATCTCGTTTATTCAAATGAACAAATAATTTAGATTTGTATTGTTTATTTACGCATGTGCAGATTAAAATGAACGAAAAGAATGAGTATACTGGATCATAGAAAAAATAAACAATCGCAAAAAAAGAAGGAAAGAACTAAATAAATTAACCATATAATGGATCATAGCATTAATGAACCTGCGCAAATCCAAAAACCTTTCAGATAATGATCAAATCTCATACAACGTCTGGTAGAAACTTCTACATTTGAGGGAGGCAATAACATAAGTGTAGCTGTCACTGTGTTCACTTCCTTACCGCAGCCTGGAGGTTATATTATCCAAACTAGTGCTGGGCGGTATACTGGTTGACACCGAATGCCGGTGTTTATTTTTGTTATGATATTATTTTTTTATAAACCGCAATACCGGTGTATTTCAATACATAACGTCCGGAACGCTACACTGCGCGACACTGTATCAGATCTGACCCGTTTCAATGCTGCGCTTCTAAACACGCATGGCACGACTGCGAGGCGTGGGCTGAATCCCAATATGCATACTACATACTAAAAGTACGTACCTACGCAAGTGGTGGTAAATTACGTTCTATTAAGTATATTGTAAGCGAGTATGCTAGCATGGGGATAAACTAACGCGTCATAATGTCGCATCTAAAATTAGACCACTTCCACAATCGATGAAGCCCGCAAAGTTTGAACATTAAACATTTGGCACAACTTGTTCGCATTTAAAGGTACAATATGTAATATCAATCAAAACAATAACAAAAGACATACTTTGCATTAAAAGCAAACATCACTATACATATATTGTATATATTTCGTAGTTGTATACTTACATTATCCTAAATGTTTCCACCAACTTTCAAATCCAGAGAAATTTGTAATATAATTCGAAGACACGGGACGTTTCATTTTGTCGCCCGTCAATGGCGTCATATAACCTGTGACTGCTCTAGTTGTTCTAAGTTCCAGGGAGCCACCAAACATAACATGAATAAAGTTATAATTTTTTTATCAACATATAACTGTCAGTGAACATTTTTTCTGCTGGAGACGCTAGATTTGAAGGTTTTCATTGACGACGATAACAAAACCCATGATCCCACGCAACCTCCTGACGTCATCCAAGTACATATTTTGCTATTGCCAAAGAATGTCTAATAAGGAAAGAAGTGCCACTCTCAGAAAACTTCCGGCTTCTGAACTGGTTGCAGTTCCACTCTAGTTCCATAGGAGGGCAGTCACATGTGAGTGCAGAATGAATGAAGGTCTATGGAGCTATACCCCTCAAAATCCACTTTTCCATGTCTAGTAATTTGGATGTTGCATTCGAAAGGGGAGGCCAAGAAAATACAAACTGCTTGGTTGTAGATTTTTTTCAAGTCACCTTTTTCTTCTAAAAAACCCTTTGAAAATGTAACTGCCGTCATACACATTGTACGGCCAGAGATACTGCTTTACGGCAAGCTTACCTCTTTCTTTTAATTGGCTAGGCTTACCCAAAAGAAAAGTCGTTTTTCTACAATTTCGTACGCTATTTCAACACTAAATTCACTTCTGAGGACATTTGATGCAAGAAATCAATTGTGTAGATTTCAAATATTGGCATTTTAACGCAAATCTATAGTGAATTGAAAATGTGCTAAAACATTTTCGGAAGTGAGAATCTCCATAAAGCATAAGCGCCTGCGGTTGTAAGTTAGCTAGCGAGCCAACCATGTTTTATACCTTAACATTTCTATCTACTTGACCACATTTGTTTGCCACTATTATTAAAGTGCTGATTTATGTCAACTTTAAGATCATGTACGAACATAGAGACAAATGCTAAAATAGCAATTGCCATTCTGAAAAAGCCTGGATGTTATTGTCGTTATGTTTGGGTACTGCAGACAGCGTCTGTGCGGGGGTATTATTGCGCAATACCAGCAAGATCACATCGTCTCAAACTGTCAGCAGCGTTTTGTGTGCTCGTCACCTTGTGAGTTCATTCTTTCAAGAACAACTAGCAAGACCGTTCTCCCCAACTACATAAGTTCGTTCTTTGCATTCTTGGTTTTGAGAAACAGCCCCTGTCTAATAAGTAAACAGGCTCTGGCTTCCCACTGTCAATACACGTTCTAGAAAGAGTTTTGGTTTTCTAATGTTTTAAAGACCACGCCGCAATATTCACATATTTCTTTACATACATACACAGTTTTAATGGTAATTTAATGGTCATTGGGGTCAGGTAGGCTCAGTGACATAGTTGCTATCGGTTAGCTATCAGCTGTCTATCAGCTATGTACTTCGCCAATACACGGGCGAATCCAGCTACAGAAGATGAGTGAGTGAAAGTGTTAAATGTTTTCATCCTTGGGAAATGAGAAATAGGACAACCCTTTCCCACTATTAGAACCATTTTTTATAGCACATCTGTGAGGCATTTTTCTCATTTGTATTAATATTTAATACTATTGAGCAGGACATGGGCTGTTATTTAAGGTGGCAATACTGTACCACGTATCTTGTGTCCATGAACACAGTAAAAATACAAGTACTCAAATTAAGTTTTTTTTCCCCATGTAGATTTCACAGTACATACAAAAACGACAGGCAAATAAAAGTGCCAGCAACCAAAAAAAGTTGCTGCGGACAAATAAAAACGTTGGCGAAAAAGTCCACCTTATCACTATCAGAGAATGCCGGTAGACGGGCTGGTTCCGCTTCAGATGCCATCAAGCAGGATCTCTGGTCGTAATCTGTCCTTCACTGACCAATCAGCATTCATTAGCAGAGTGCTAGCGTGTTTATGGGCAACAACGACTCAACCTGTAAGAATTTAAAGGACATAAGTACTCGTTCATTCAACTTTCGACCTATAATCCATGTTGAACTTGCAAATACTACAAACAAATCTGAGATTTCTCAACGACAATCAGGCGAAAGAGAAACATTTTGCCGTTTAGCTCCATAGACTCCCATTCATTTAGCACTCACATGCGACCACCCCCAGTGGAACTCTGGTGGAACTGCAACCAAATTCGGTACAATGGGGTTTTAAGGGTGGAACACACCAAGAAAACGAACAACTCGTTGGTGCAACTATACGGATTGTTACGGTTGCCCACGTCGGGCCGATTCGCCTTGGTCTTTGGGTAAAAAATTGCACTCGAACACACTGCCTTGACATGGCCAACCGCGCAAGCCCCACCTACATTGTGTGCATGCGTGAAAGGAAATCTCTCTCCATACCGGTAGGCGGGGCTAATCTGTACTTTTCGATCAAAAAAAGGGGACGCCGGAAGCAGCAACGCGAAAGTAGAAAACATTTGTTGTGTAACTGTATGGTACCGGGCAAGACTATTTTCTCAGTCGTCGTAATTTTAATCACAATTATCAAGAACTGTACTGGCATCGGGAGCCCTCTGTCTTTTGTTGGTTAAGTGACACCTGAAGCAACTTCTCAGTCCAATTGTGACACGGAAAACAAACTACCTACTGTACCGGGACTGCATCTCTGTTGGAGAACGCAGTGATAAACACTGCACTTCTTGGCTACAGGTAAGCAAGCTAACGTCGCTGGCTATATTACTGCACTTCATTTCGACCCGTATGCTAAGTTTTATTTCAGTGATGAAAAATTAAAGTGCTTAAAACACATATAAACATCAATTCCTTCCATAGGCTGGTCTGCCATAAATAATTAATTCTATAACTGAGTTATATTCTTATTGTTTTACAGGCGAAAGATTCAGGATCCTTTCTTACCAGTTCTGAGTCGCGTTGTCAACAATCCGTCAAATTGTTCCAGAAACATGTGAAGCAATGTACCATGTTTTGAAAGACAAATATCCAAAGGTATGTGTGGACTTTTAATTTGAGTTACAGTAGATTGGATGCTGAGGTGAGTGATAAATAATATACTTAAGCTATAAGGCACCAGTATACCACTGCTGAGAGCTGTTCATAGACATGATGCATTGCGGAGTGCCTGGAGAAAGCGATTAACCATGGTATATTGGCAATATATAAATGACACCCCAACATGCTGGCTATCATGCTGTTAATTATACAGAATAGCCCTCTGTACCTGATTAGTGTAACGTGTCATGGTTCTCAGTGTTCAAGTTTCTCTATGGTGAGTAGTCTACTGGCCTACAATCTGTTGTTTTCCATTTGACAAAGCTATGCATGTGACTTAATTCTACAAAACACATTTGTATACACTCACCAGCCACTTCATTAGGTACACCTTGCTTATACCAAAGAGCTGTGTGACATGGCTGTGCGTTTCCAGTGACTGAAATGTAATATCTAATCAAATGCTCTAGTAAGAGTTGTTCGCTAGTGAAAACAGTAAGAAGTTTATAGTACACTGTATATATTGAAAAAGTTTACAATGCTAACGTTGGATATCCTGATTCCACTCTGCCCTGCGCTACTTTTACTTTGCCACGCACTAATCCAATCTCTGTCCCTGTTTCCTCTCTCCGGCCTCTGCTGAGAACCAAGCCCACTCTGCTGGTCAGCTCCACACCAGCCTGAGCCATGGCAGACAAGCAAATGCCGCGACAGGCGGTCAGGACAACACCCAGGCCTAGCCCAACCTCTACGACTAAAGAATCGCTACACCATTCTCATGGATGATAAGTACCGCCCACTCTGTGACAGCCCAGCTCTGCCATGCCCCTGTGCCAGTAATCCTTGTCCCTCTACACCAGTGGTCACCAATCCTGGTCCTGGAGATCTACCATCCAGACTATTTTCAGTTTAGCATGCCTGATTCTACTAATTAGCTGGATGAGCTGAATTAAGCTACATTATTTGCAGTTGAAGTGAAAAATTACAGGATGGTAGCTCTCCAGGACCAGGATTGGTGACCACAGCTCTACACAGTTGGCGTCCCCTCGATCGCCTCCTCCGCTGAACTCACCCTGGTCACCGGCAGCTCCATGGTCAGGGACCTCTACATTCCCCCTTTTCCTAGCGGCCCCTCCAAGGTCTACCTGGTGCCACAGTCTGTGACATCCAGCACAAACTCCCAAGCATACTCGCCTGTCACACTAATGTCAACAACATCATTGTGCATGTGGGCACAAACGATATCAGAGAGAGGTGGTCAGTAGCATTGCAGGAAAACTACAAAACTCTCATCACCATCGTGATGGGCACAGGAAAACACATCGTCAGCTCTGGACCTCTCCCTACCTACAGAAAGGGTTCTGAGAGATGGTCCAGACTGTTTGACCTCCACACCTGGCTGAAACGCTACTGTGCTTCCCTAAGCATCCCTTATGTCAACAACTTTGACCTGTTCTAGGAGAGGACCAGCCTGCTGAAGCATGATGGTCTACGCCCAAACCGACATGGAGCCAGGTTGCACTCTGACAAGGTAACGACCACACTGAGGCATTGACATTCTGTAGAGCATTTCACAGATTCATGCCCGCCAGGTATTTATTCAAATGGCACTGTACATATGGATGGATCTGAAAATGTCTTCTACAGGGAAACATTTAGTACTATCAAACTGCTCAATGTAATAGCATGACTTACGCTTATAGTTCTATTCCAATGTTGATTTCTGCCTATCGTATAGTGTAAAGAAAAGGCAATTTTTAAATTAGGAATTTAATGAGTATCATTTCTATACCTCAGCATTTTCTCCAAAAACCAGACACATTTTCAGTTAACATGGGATTCCTAAATATAGGCAATCTTACTACCAAAACTTTTGCAATGAATTTATCACTACTAGGTTAGACTACTGCAATGCACTTTTTACTGGTCTCCCAAATAAACATAAAAAGAAATTGGAACTTATACAGAACTCTGCTGCTAGACTTTTAACTAAGACCAAGAAGAGAGAGCACATCACCCCTGTCCTAGCTGAACTGCACTGGCTCCCTTTTTCCTATAGAAGATTGCAAATTTTTCAGACCTTATGTTACTTAAACATATGCATTTCAATTCATATGTATTAATTTTATTATTGTTATTATGATTTTATCGTCTGTGTTTAATGTTCCAAATATAAAGCACTTTTGAGCTGCATTCCATGTATGAAAGGTGCTATACAAATAAAAGCTTATTAATACTATTACAGTGCAGTCTGTATTATACAGTGCTTAATTTAGGCATTTATTATTATTTAGTATCATTGTTGTAGTTGCAGTGTTGTATATTTAATGCTTTTGCTGTCACTGGCTTAAGCAATGTGCAGTACAATAATCACATTATATAATTGTCTTACTTGAACAAGCTTGTATTGGGGTATTTCCTTGTATTTCAGTGCCCGGACACAGTGGCAGAATGTAGCAGATGGATTCCACACTCAGTGGAACTTCCCAAACCGCACAGGTGGATGGAAAGAACATGATCTTCGGCAGGCCTCCCTGCCACAAACAACCAATGCAACAACAGGCCAAACAGCACAGGGATAAACTACGTTGCTACTTTAATTCTGTTCTCCAA
>JACXGM010033761.1:0-12182 GCA_016801145.1 Umbra pygmaea
AGAGAGAGAGAGAGAGAGAGAGAGAGAGAGAGAGAGAGAGAGAGAGAGAGAGAGAGAGAGAGGAGAGAGAGAATTGAAAAAAACAAAGAGGAGGAGGAAGTATAGAGTGAATACAGATGAAGAGATGGAGAGAGAGAGCTTGGTGCTGCCTGTATAACCAGGGGCTTTAGTTAGCGCTGAGCTAACCAGCTTTTCCAACTTTGGGCAAATTCACAGTCCAAGTGTGTTCAGTGTGTATTTGCCCTGGGACTGTCTTGTATTAGACAGAGAGGAACAGTGTGTCTGCTAAAGTGAACATTTTATTCATATGCCCGTGAGGAAGTGATAGGAGCTGTTGAAATAAGTGTGGTTTGGGGTGTTCTGTGTTGTACTGAGCCTCTGTCGTGCTTGTTGTGATTCAGTGCTAATCCGGTGTTCAGACAGCTCTTTACTTATCATTGTAGTATTGGATTCACCTATCCCCAGTTCACATGCTGGTGGATGGACTTGGTGCACGCTGCGCTGCCCTGGTGTCTGTGTGTGTCTGTGTGTGTCTGTGTGTGTCTGTGTGTGTGTGCACTGTGTTTGTGTGTGTATACATTTTGGTGTGTGTGTGTCTGTGTGTGTGCACTGTGTGTGTGAGTGTGTGTACATGTTGGTGTGTGTTCACGTAGCAGCTGCATCTCCTGAAGCACAACCTGTCCCCAGAGCCCGGCGCCGAGCCGAGAGAGGAGAGGCGGGGGGGTGGAGGCGGGGGGTGAGAAAGCGAGGCTTTGAACGCCACTGGGATTTGAACGCATCTGAATCCAAGGTGAAGGTGAAGCACAATATCCATATATGCAGGTCTTTCTCAACTCCCAGGCCTGGGATGTTCGAGTGTAGCATTCAGGGTTCGGTCTGAGCTGAAACTAATTCATTTCAAGCACTGTAAGCACAACACTCGCTTCTTTGTCGGAGGAATATGTGCTCTGCCAGATTGTTCGTTGTCCCGGAAAAATGACTAGCATCATGGAACACTCTGTAACCATAATATCAGGGTCTCAGTGGCATGGTGTGGTAAAGGCTAGCTCATGCCCTAACACACCGCAGCCTTGGAAGCTTCATTAGAGAAGCCTCCTCATGCTCTATTCATGAAATCATATGCTGACCATGGCCTGAGCTTATGCTGAGTAAACACAATCATTAAGTGGCAATCTGCAGTTTACATGAATGTTGAATATAAATCCTGTATGCAATATACACAATGAGGTAAGGGCGAGAAAACTACTAAAGTAATTTGCATTGTTGGCGAAGTATTGTGTAGTATCGGAACATAAAAATGTGTGTTTTCTCAAAGCAGCTTTCAACACATTGTAGATCTGGGTTTCAACATGGCAATGGCTTGCAGACACATCTGTGTTGTCATAAAAGGAAGAGGCAAAGCAGTAAAGTGAAGTGTAGGTTGTGATTTATACAGCGCAGGACAGCAGATGTGTAGTAGAAAGGGACGTTACTTCTCCCCCCCTCGGGTCTCTCCAGCTGTGCTGAGGGAACTTGTGAAGGGATGGATTGTTTGGCCATTTTCAAAGAAATGCCTGAAACTAGATCCCCCATAAAATGATCTTCACAAGAAGAAATTAAATGTCACTGTTCTAGTAATGTCATAAGTGTAAAGGAGTGTTGCCTTGTTAACATCGAAATCAAGTAAGAGGTAAACAGACTCTTCCCCTAAAAAATGGAACTTCCAAATATTGGGATAGGGCAGACGGTGAGTCGGCAAAGATGTTGCAGATTTGTCTTTCCGTCTTTAATGGATGTGAGTTGATGTCCCGGTGCCCCCGTTCTGTAGGCTGGGATGTGGGGCTGGTATATAGAAGGGTATGTTCTGAAGTGTAGGGGGGCTGAGGTTGTAACATTCCTGCCTGGCCAAAGTGCTTTTCTACAGCCCTACAATCAAAAGACGACGTGTTTATTTAAACTCAGGGTTGCCAAGTCTGTCAAAATTCCGCTAACCGAGCAGACCTCCAGCTCCATAAGGCCTGATGGAAACGGGTACAAAAACACGAGCAGATCAATGGGTCTTGTGTGTGCAACCATGCATGCATTTTCTACTTGCGTGTGCAGGGGTGTGTAGTATGTTGCGTTTTCTGTGTGCATGTGAATGGGTGGGGGGATAACCGGGAGTTGTACAGCTCATTTTGAAAGCTTTAGATTGGCCACTGATTGCTTTGGGCTCTAGTTCAGTGGGGCTGAGAAGGACCATGGGCCCTCCCACTCCTGGTGTTAATTGGCGGTATGACCGGGGCATGGTGCCAACACCAACTGGTGCCGTACAGCCATGCAGGGAAGCCATCTGCTGCTGGGACACAGGGACGCTCCGGTACTGGAACTCTCTGCACTGAGGGAACGCTACTCGAAAAGATACAGGAAACGCTACACTAAAGATACACAGGGCACTACACTAAAGACTTTGGAAACGCTACACTAAAGATACACAGGGCACTACACTAAAGACTTTGGAAACGCTACACTAAAGACACAGCAAATTGATACACTAAAGATACCGAGAGTGCCTCACAAAAGATAAACAGAGCACTACATTAAATAAACAGGGGCCAATACATTAAAGATACAGGGGCCAGTACACTAAAGATACAGGTACCAATACACTAAAGATACAGGGACCAATACACTAAAGATACAGGGACCAAAACACTCAATAAACAGGGACCAATACACTAAAGATACAGGGACCAATACACTAAAGATACAGGGACCAATACACTAAAGATACAGGACCTATCCACTAAGGATACAGTGAACAATACACTAAAGATACAGGGATCAATACTCTAAAATACAGGGACTGATACACTAAAGATACAGGGAACAATTCACTAAAGATACAGGGAACAATACACTAAAGGTTACCAGTGCCCTCTAGCTAGCTGTCTTATGGGATGGTAACCTGCCTGTTTTGAGTCTGCATGATTTCAGAGGATATGTTCATCCGTTCTGCACCACAGTATGTTCAGCATCGTCCTATTCTTCAGGCTAAGAGTTAAGAGGGCCGAGGCCAGTAGTCACACAGAATAAATCCAGAGTTGAGACTCTGTGTCCAGGGGCCTCGGCTGTGTTGAAGTCATCTCTGGTTCCTGCGCTGCAGGGAGGCATCAGGCAGAGAAAGAGGGAGACGGAACTAGAGCAGGAGGAGCCGGGCTCAGTGGACGGGCCGCCGGGCTCGCTGGGATAGCCTCAATATGTGAGCTCTCCACACGGAGCCTCGTTGATGCAGTAGCTGAGCCTTCCCTCTGCCGGCGCTCCATTGCCATCTGTCTGTCTCTCCTTCTCTATCTCTCTCATCTCTGCTTTTGTATCCTTCTCTCCCCACCTTCCTCGTTCTCTCACCCTTTACCTCCCACTCTCCCATTTCAGGGCGACGGGCGATGTTGCAGTACGCAGCCTGCAGGTGTGTGGGATTTGGGAGGAGACGGCAGTTTCATTTGCACTGGTTCAAGGAAAGAGACTGTCAGGAGCTTTTGCGTGCACATGCATGTGTGAAAGCACATAATGTTCTTAGCAACTTAACTACAATGCTTAAAACATCCAGTCCAGACAGGTTGTGTGGTAACGCAAACAAAATTTTACAACACTACAAAGTTAGCATGAGTTCTCGTGGCTCCATTTCGGTTCCTGTCTGGAGTAACAGCAGCCATGTTTTGTGTCCCACTAGGAATGCCTTTTATCATGTGACTTGGAAACAGCTGTTTCCAATCAGGCTCCAGTGAGCCAGCCAGCCAGCCAGCCAAAATCTCAGTCTGTCAGTCAGCTAGTCAGTCAGGGAGCCAGTCGGTTCAGAGCTGTAGACTGCGTAGTTATTCGGTTCTATCCCTGGATCGGGTCAGAGGTGAGCAGACGGGAGAACAGGAGAATCGCGCCAAAAGCCTCCAATTAGCGGGTCATCCCAATTTGCTCGCCCGGGTCCACACTGCTTATCAGGCGTCTCGCCCTCTCGCCCTGTGGAACGTGCAAATCCAGGAAGGCGGCGTGCCGTCGAATAGAAATCTGGGGCCATCTGTGAGTGATTACCAGGGTTGTATTTTCTCATTGTTTCCCATCTGCACTCTGTGAGGCTAAGCGCTAGGCTCTCCTCCACTGTCCTTCGTTGTGTTGGCTGGCTCCCCTGTTCCGACTGTAATCCCAGGTTATTTATGACTGGTAATGTTTGGCAGAGCTGGCTGGTGTACAGGCCACTGCCAAATTAGCACAATTTAGCCGCTTCATCAGGAGCAGAAGTCTGCTCAGCGATACATAAAGACAGATTTAAATCTCTCCTCTTCCTCCTCCCACATTTTCTCCACCTTATTTTCTTTATTTAAACATGTTTTCTCTCTTCCAAATTTCATGAGGCAATTTGTAGCTGGCTCTGTGGGTTGAGCACATCTTGCCAAGCCGTTCTGTTTCTTATAAATTACTCACCAGCATGCTTGTTAGCTAACTGCTACGACTGAGCTTACAATTACCTACCACCAGGAGTCACTAGAGCAGAACAGGGTATGGCAACCCTCTCATGATTCCAAACCCACCACCTCTAATCAATGCCCTGGAAAACATTTGGAATCTTGCTGGTCCATTCAAGAGCCCCCTCTGATTGCTACCCTTACTATAGCTTGTATCATTCCATGGTCTCCTTTTGTCCTGTCTCTCTCCCTCTCTCTCTCTCTTCCTTTCTTGCTTGCTGTGACTGTGCCTGAAGACTCGATGTCTCTGTGACTCACTGTCTCTTTGACTTTCTGTCTCTGTGACACACTGTCTCTGTGACTCACTGTCTCTTTGACTTTCTGTCTCTTCGACACACTTTCTCTGTGACTCACTGTCTCTGTCACTCTGTCTCAGTGACTCACTGTCTCTTTGACACTCTGTCTTTGTGACACACTTTCTCTGTGACTCACTGTCTCTGTGACTCTTGTCTCTGTGTCACATTGTCTCTGTGACTCAATTCAATTCAATTTGCTTTAATGGGTTGATGCAAAAACAAATTTACATATTGCCAAAACATTCAATTAAGTAATACATTTTAAAACAAACAATGAAATTCAATGAAATTATTATATTCACCAAACTCAATTAGGAAAAACTATTAATAAGAAAGATAAACAATAACATATTACACTAATATTACAGTATTTACATTGATAATGAGTACCACTGACCGTTTATTTGCTTGTCAGGCAGCACTGTCCTTTAACTTGTGGCAGACACTAACACTGTGTCACTATCTCACTGTCTCTGTGACTCTTTGACTCATTGTCTCTGTCACTCTGTCTCTGTGACTCAATGTCTCTGTCACTCTGTCTCTGTGACTCAATGTCTCTGTCGCTCTGTCTCTGTGACTCACTGTCTCTGCCGCTCTGTCTCTGTGACTCACTGTCTCTGTCTCTCTGTCTCTGTGACTCACTGTCTCTGTCTCTCTGTCGCTGTGACTCACTGTCTCTGTGACAGGTGCGATTTCTTTCAGACTGCAAGGGAAGCTTGGCGTCCCCTAAAATAAAAAAATGAATGGTCAAATATGTACTATTGTGCTAACATTTTATTGACGAAAAATGTGTTAGATCTCGAAGACAAGTTTGTTCAGAATCAGCTACATATAGCAGGTCGACTGACTCGATTTCCTTCTCATACATTCCCCTAGCGTCTCTGTGACTCGCTGTCAATTCATTTCAATTCAATTCTGCATTAATGGCATGAATGTTCAGGTCAAACAAAGTTGCCAAGTTGGTTCACAGCACACTGTCTCTGTCACTCTGTCTCAGTGACTCACTGTCTCTGTGACTTTCTGTAGCTGTGACTTTCTGTCTCTTTGACTCTGTGTCTCTGTGAATCTCTGTGACTCACTTTGTCTTTCTGACAATGTCTTTGTAACTCTTTGTGACTCTGTCTCTTTGACTCTGTGTCTCTTTGACCCTGTGTCTCTTTGACTCTGCGTCTCTTTGACTCTGTGTCCTAGCTCTCCTTTCCCAGCGTCTTTCGTTACATCCCACCTCTTTCAATTCCCATGTACAGCAGAGGCTGTGTTGCTTGTAACGGCATGAGATTACACTAATGTACATATTCACTGAGTCAACATTTACATTTCAGAGCATGTTTGCAGGATTTGGTGTCCTGGGCCACTAATCACATCTGTGGCCCTTGTGATGCTGTGAGCTGGCAGCAAAGGGGCTCAGGAAAGAGTTGTATGTGGTCAAGCTCATGAGCAGAAAACACACCATTCCTCCTGCCATGTTGAGGCAGATGTGAGTTTCTTTGTCTCTAGTTCAGCCTCTGGCTTTCAGTCAGCTTGCTTTGTTATCCTTTGCAGAACATGTGGAGAGTTGAGGAATTGCGGTGGTACAATTTTCTCCCGGTGTAGCTTGTTGCTCCCTGTGCTCAGTCTCTCCTGTCTGGTCTGGTAGTGCTGCTGTGTGCTAACAGTTCCCTGTCTTCATTAGTGTCACAGCCATTACTGTAGACTCACCGGACTGACAGGCCCTGACTCCTAATTTGACGTTTGAGCAGCTGTTCCCAATATTCCTCATTCACTAAGTTAACGTATATAAATGTACTGTATATGGAGAGGCAGTGGCAGTGGGGCTGACTTGCTGTGAGACCTAGCGGCTGTAAATGACAGATCTCATTTTAAAAGCAGTCACACAGAAAGCTCCGGAACGAATGGAGTGGGACAGGGAGTTGAAGGTTAAGGGCGCAGAGGAGAGGTTCAGTACATGTCCCTCAACTCAAATAGCTGCTGGTTTCAAAACACCCAGGATTCTCTATCAAATGATTGATGTCAATGTCTCTTTCACCACTCTACCCCCTCCTGATAGCCTGTCTGGTCTTTCCTACTCTGGGTAATCTCCCCTGAGCCTCGCATATCCTCCAACCCCAACTGATCTCCCCTAACCCCCGATATTCCCTGACCCCCCACAGTATCCCCTGACCCCCTCCCCTACGATATCCCCTGACCCCCTCCCCTATGATATCCCCTGACCCCTACTGTAGTACTAACACTTTTGTATCTAACAGCATTATTACTTACTAAGTCACTGTAACTATGGAATTTACCCAAAACCTTTCTTAGAAAACTGTCTTTTTCCACCAGCCAGCCAGTGTATTATAGGTAGATAAATGTCACATATTTTTCTCTAAAACAATATAATTTAACTATGCCACTTTGTTACAAACAAAAATGATTATACAAAGCATGATGTCAGTGCTACGTTTTGACCGAAAGTGTGGTTATTGGTTTCTGCCTTTGAATGGCACTATTCTGTACAGTATTCAGTTAATATAGTAATCCTGTTATATCCTACAAATAATATTCTGTAGTACTTACCGTTTTATGACACACCTGTTTGTTTCCTGTCCTTCTAATCAGCAACATGATTCAATATGTAAAGTATATTCCTACGTAAAAGTCAAGCACTTAGGTGATTTAGCTGATTTGCATTCCGTTAGTTTGCATAGACAGGCTTACTGTGTTTTACAACACAAAGCTTACCTTCAGGCATCACCACCAATGGAAACACAGTATTCAAAGCATTTACTCTTTATGCGGAAAGTAGTCTGAGGAAAATATAGGTCAAATACTACTACAACACATTCTGGAAGTTACTTGTAGAATGTATTGGCTGGAAGGATTATTTTATCTATGCACAGAGGAATGTCATAGAGCACACTGTTACCTGATATCATGCAGTGTGTGTAGGGTGTTGTGTCTGATAATGAAGTGTAGGATAATGCATTATGCTGTAATATAATCTATGCACTGAAATGTACTGTCATTTAATCTGGTTTGGGGGTGCAGAGGAGACTCCACGCTGGCAGCATGGGAGAAGCTGGGGGGGGGCATTGGATACTGTGTGGCAATTGAATGAAATGAGCCCCGGAAGGGATGAGGAATGTCTCCAACTCAGGGTGCAGTCGCTAACTCACTACCCCACTATGGGCTTGAGAGACGCCATCATTGCAGACTTGTCAAGGCCTCTTAGCTGGGCACACACTTACAAACACACACATTGCTGTATGCTCTCGAGCCGTTGTGTTACTGGTTGGTAAACGTTTGAAGATGATGATGTTGAGAGTGTGTTAATCACCTAGCTGTGTATACAGTTTCTATGTATGTCTTTCTGGCATTAGTGCAGACAAGTGCAAGCGCTTTCTACTAGCTAAACTTGAACTGTCACTTTCACGGCTCTTGTGTAAGGTCTTATTATCTCTCCTGTGGTGTTTTATGGACAAACAAGGCAGATAAACATTATCTGGCGAGGTTAAATTCTGGTCATGGCTTACTTCACACTTGTACACTTGCAGCTTGCTGGGAGTGGTACATGAGTTTGTGAGGCAAATGGCTGCCAGTGTTTTCATATTTTCCCTCTGCTGGAGTGGAAAGACAGGAGGTCTAATCAGAAGATGGTTGATAGGATGATAGACCTATAGCACACAAGCACAGCAAGGATTGGGGACGCAGCCCGGATGTTAATTTACACCATAATCTCTTACACTGTATCTCAAGATGCTATCTGGTGAATTGATCATCAGTGACTGATCATGAAGTTCCAATCCAGCAATTCTTTGCATATTTTGCATATAAATATTTGCATATAAATATTTGTGCATTTGATTCTTAGTTTGGATTGATTCTTAATTGGCTCTGAATTTGTGTATAACTGTGTATATTATGTACTCAAACATTTAGTTTGTAATGCATATAAGGACAGGTGTGTTCTCATGGTAATTTTATTAGCGCCTGGGAAATATATCAAATACCTTGAGCACACCGTTGTTAGCCGATTAGTTAATATTAAAACTATTAACTAATTACACCAATGTATTATTGGTATATCCAGTGTCACCTAGGTTTAGTTCAACTTAAAAAAAGGAAATTTAATTGTTAGAGAATACTGTACAGTATATTATGTTAACCTTATTAAATTAATGATCATGTTTGGGTATAGTATATTTCTTTAGTAAATTATGATCTTAGAATACAATTTAATAGCATTCAAATTCAAAATGTCCTATATTCACCTGAAATGTTTCATGTTTGTTTCCATCACTGTTTTTTCTGATCCTACTTGTGGAACCTTGTTACCATTACGGTAAAAAATTATTTCAAGTCATTAACTTAGTCGATTTAAAATAGGAAAATGTACTCAACACTTTCAAACTCATTTCCAAAATGCCACCGTAATTCAAGATGGACCTGCAATGCTAACAGGCCGTTACCCCTTCTGTCCTCTGTTCCACAGTTCTGCGTGATGACTTCAGACAGAACCCAGCAGATGTGATGGTGGCAGCGGGCGAGCCTGCTGTGCTGGAGTGCCAGCCACCCCGCGGGCATCCTGAGCCAACCATCTCATGGAGGAAAGATGGTACCAACATCAATGATCGGGATGAGCGCGTCACGGTAAGACAGCCTACTGAGTGTGCCGAGCATTCGATGTGCTCGCGCGCGCACACACACACACACGTTCACACACACCCATGCACATACACACGTGCACCCACGCCCCAGTGCTTTCTGGCTGAGCTCCAGGAAGATCAAAGTGTCTCTGCTGGCAGACGTGTGGCATAATGAAGAGAAACAATACATCATCTATTTGACAAACACAATAAAATCATATTGAACTGAGATTTGGCCTATCTGGAACAAAAGGCGTCAGTAGAAGTGTGCAAAAGGTGTGTCTCTGTTGTGTATGTCAGTGTGTTGTATACACTCTGGGGTCTTGTGAGATGCGATCCAAGGATATTCCCCCGTAATGCTGACAGGTAGTGACTCTCAGAGGGACTGTGATGGACAGAGCAGATACACTCCATCCTCTAGCCTCCTTCTGAATGAAATACAAAGGCTCTGTTGGCTTTGTACATTTCTCATCTTCTTTCTTGTCCAGGACATGTGAGGACTAACCACACACTGTCTGTCTGTCTCTCTGGCTGCAGTGCTGCTTGCCATTCCCAATGAAGTTAACATTAGTACAGTATGTTGAAACACCAAGCCATATAAAGTGGTAAAGGGAAAACCATGTTAGCTCAAGTCCCTGTGACGTATGTGTGGATATCCCTGGTGGACTCGCTCAGTGGACCCGGGCCCAGCTAGGTTTCTGCCTCATAGCTAAGGCCCGGCTGGCTGGACTAATGGGCTGATATCCCTGCAGATAACACTCAGTCCTAATGAGTCCACATGCCCTGTAAACTGATGAGCCCTGCTGATTGGGCACTGGGTTTCTGCCCTATTTGTAGCACAAAATCTCCGCACCAATCTGTTGCTGCTTCAGCCACGGTGAGGTTGTGGCGGGGGGCGATGGTGGGTGGGGATGTTGTGGGATTTGGTTCTGTGGGAATGAGCATTGTGAGACCAAGCGGTTGGGTTGAATTAATTGGGAGCAGAGTTTTAAATGACAGGGTACTGGGCTATGCAGCGGTGCGTAGCATTACATCAGGGCGAGAGGGTGGGCCGTTTCTATTAGAGTTGTGTGCTGTAGCAGAATGTTACACTACCACTACATTGACTGTAGTGGAGTGAGGTGCTGTCAGCTTCCCATCATCAGACTCTAAAGTGCATGAGAACACAGCGTGGAGGAGCTGGATGGAGATCATTAACACGGTCACACGCCACCAGCCCCACCCGCTGACGGAGGCACCAGATGGAGAAGAGGATGCAGAAAGGAGAAGGAAAACCTGTGAATAAAATGTGAGAGTGGATAGAAGTGTTGTATTTACTGGTGTCTTTGACAAAGTTAAGTCACTGGAAACAATCAACCAAAACAACTTAGTAAACTGCAATGTGTACAGTAAACAGAGAGTAAACGATGTTTGAATACTTGACCACCATGGTTAAGGCAACGTTAACCTGGTATGTGTCAAATAGGTATTCTACCTGATATTTTAAAGAGAAAACTGAGAGATTTGGGGTAAGAAATTGATTGACTGAGTAGAGAGGAAGAGTGAGGCTGGAGGAAGGCATGTGCTAGCTGACATGCAGGGGTGTGACAGGACTTGTGAGGAGAAGTTCTTCAAAGGGTCCTGGCTCTTTGTTCTCAGGCCTCTACTGTGTGATGCTGCTGTTCCAGATGTTCTGTGACATTATACTGTACTCTACCGCTCTACAGCTGCTTCACCCAAACACACATTCTAGGATTTTAAACACACTGCCACCAAGTGGGTTTGTTATACTACTGTGTGCATTATCAATGTAGTGGTTGAATAGCCTTATCAGAAACCAGGCTTCACTCAGTTTATATAGTGACAAAACATTATTGTTGATCATTTAGCAATATAACATGAAATTACTGCAAAATGTATCCTTTGTGGTCTGAGGACAATAATATACAATGTAGAAACAGAAACGGCTTAGTATGAAGACAGAGAGAGGCAGAAAGTGCATCTCCAAAAGAAATCACGGATCACACATAGCTAGCTAAGCCCAGGCTAAATAAATATAACTGACTCTAAAGCTTTGCTCACACTCAAATCCGATTTTTACCTTATATCCGAAACTAAGCAGATATTTTTTCTTTAGTCTGAACATGCAAAAACCTCATGAAATCTCGAGGCACATTTTGAAACCACCGGTCATATCCGATATTTGGCTAAAAGTTCCTTTTGCAAAACTCCGTATGTGACATGTTTTTGTCCAACGTCATCACTTGTCCATAAACAAGTCCCTATGACAACTAGGGCACCATGTAATTCCGACCAATCGTAATTGAAGAATGGCGATGTCATTGGCACAGTAAAAAAATCTACTTGATTTATTATAACGGGACCAAAATGTGATTACTTATGTTACATTTTTATATATCGCTTTCACTGCTTAACATTTACAAATGGTTGTTTCCCCTGTGTGTTCATCTGCCCTACAGTATGCTTTGCCATTATTACATTATTATTGTTTAATGCTTCAAGACATTGCTGTCTGAATTCAGACACACCCGATTTGGTGACTTGTTTTCCAAATCACATTAAAAAAAATGGATTTGAGCATTAGGGTCTACAATGTGAATGATGCTTAAGGTTTATATGTGGCCAAATTGCACATATGCAGGCCATCAAATCACAATTTGATATATACAATATATGATAATATATGATAATATTTTTACATAAAACTAAATGTGTAAGGTTGTCAGTTTAACATGATTGTAGTAATTGCAATTGGCTGAAATCTGTAATCTAACTAAATTCAG